>VDFB02354275.1:0-82168 GCA_007258455.2 Sequoia sempervirens | reverse complement strand
TTCAGACAAGCATTCATCATTCACTACTGACTCATCCTTAAAAGTATCAAGGAAACATGTTTTGAGCTCATTCCATGAATCTATGGAATGCATTGGTAAGCAAGTAAACCAACCTTCAGCCATACCTTCTAAAGTTCTTACAAAAAAATTCATGATAACATCTTCTTCTTCAATTTGACAATCTTCCATCAAATCAATGAAATACTATACATGTCTTGATGCCGATTCTTCAAAATCATCTCTAAACTTAGGCAAATGTTCATTAATTCCTCGTGGGACAGAATGTGGGTAACCTTGGATTTTACTAAAATCTAAAGGGTTGTATCTTTCATTATCAAACACCTTCCTATGAGGAGAAGGTTGTGTCCTAGGCATGTTACTATAGCTTGTAGAGGGAGAATTAAAACAACCATACATTTTGCAAATGAAAAATATTCCCTCTATAACTACTCAATTACAATATTCAACCTCCCTTGATTGTAGTGCTTAATTTCACTAAATAAGGGAACCAAAGTTTAATTCTAAGGAGTTCAAATACATGAAGAATACCTGGAAACATTGCCACTGCTGCAAATTTTCTAGAAATATTGTAGATCTGAAACTGTATTATTTAAATTTTCAACAAGTTCTTCTGATAGAGTCGCCACCTCTTCTTCTAGAGGACTGAACTTCAACAACAGGAAGTTCTTTCACATGTAAATTTATCTTTGAGTTCCTTTCACTAGCAGAGCACCACAGATCTTGAAATTAATCAAGTTCACTGCAACAATTATCTTTCTCCAAGCTTGAGATCCTTCAAGATTTGAACTAAATTCAAAATAGCAAACAATAATATGACTCTGTAACTAAGCAGTCTGCACTTGGAGATTCAAAGTTATCCCCAACAGAGTCGCCATTTTGTTGCTGTTTTTTCCTGTAAACCAGGTTTGTCTCCTAATCTACCTATGGAATTGCCAATTCCAATCAAGGGCAGCTCGGAGGACCTAGACCAACTGACGAGGATTTAAAAAGGCCTCCTACACTTCGGGCTCTGCAAGACCCGGGAGGGTGATCCCTTTAGCAATATCAACAAATTGAAACACATACATAACAGAATATTGCTCAACAGATAATCTCATTTAATAGCTCAACATAATAGGATAATACTGAATAGAATTCGCTATTCATCAGTAATATAAACTACTTGGAGCATGAGATAACCACAACACTATAACACACAGGGATTTAAAATGGTTTTAAATTTTGAAGATTGGGGACCAAGCTGAAAATAATAGAAGTATAATACTTGACCAGTGCCAAAAAATGGGCTATGGAGTCATTTAACCAACATTCATACTAAAGTGTTGAAAATGTTATGAAGATCCCTACAAATGTTATCACATTATGACAACCAAATTATTGAAGTTTTATCTGATAACTCTTCTTATAAATCCACCTGAAACATAGTATTCTTGTCACATATGTTGAAGCAATTACACTATCCTATGAACAAAAGACAATAATAAATGCACCTTGTTCTTCATTAAAGCAATTACATTATTCTCAGAATAGAAGGCAACAACATATATCACTCTAACGCCACAAATGTGCATGAAAAGACTTAGACAATCTTATTATTGAATCAAAAAGAGTAATACATCTCAGAAATGGAGACAATTATCAGCTAAATATAAACATGAGAACACAATTCATAACAGACACTTTCAGATTTAGTGACTCAATTACATTTCTCCCAGCTATACAGTTCTACCCAAAGCTTCTGCCTGACTTGCAGAGCTTTCAGAAATTGGAATCCCCAACCCCCTTCTTTTACAATGAGAGAAGAAAACAATAAAAGAGAAACAAAAGTAGCCCTAAGATCAATCTGATCCATAGATGGAAACTAGAAAATTCTCTCTCGTTGATCAACAAACTGCTCAAAACCTCTCTCATCTCTTTGTAACTGAATTTGCTTCATCATTATCTACCTTTGTTGTTAGTTGCTCTTCAATAGAAAAATGCCCACGTGAAGAATCTCCAAAGTCACTCAACTGCATAAAAAATGCCTCTGCCCAAATTTTGTTTTAGCTCTTTTCTATGTGGTTGCACTTTAATTTTATCTTTCAGCACATTATACTTTATAAAGTGAATAACTTCATTTTATGTTCCTTCCCAGCAAATAAAATTTACTTATGAAGTGACTTATGGTAGCATTTAAAATTCTAACCCAACCACATAAAATATTCACTTCCATATCTAAATGGCACCTCACTACCATTTGCGTGTTTCACCTTTATTTTAAAATATTCACCTATTTAAAATATTTTCCTGGGCATATAGACTATTCACCCACATTTCATCGAGCAACATTTTTGGTGTGATCTCTACTCACCTCACATTTGAAATTACTTGCACCCGTGCATATATTTCACCTTCACTTTATTGCCCAACAATAAATCTTGACCCAACAACATCTCTTATTTTTTAATCTTTTATTTAACTTTCACCCATTCATGTGCTCTTTAAATATTTTCTCCATCTTATCTTATTTCACTTTGACAAAAGTGAAAATATTTCAAAAGATTTACGGGGCAACTCAAATTTCACCGGCGCCACCATCTTTGACTTTACATAAAAGATCTTCATTTTAAGAACAAATTATTTGCTCATCTTTTAATGTCTCCAGCCATCTAACATATTTTACCTTTATGAAAATTGATGAAAGTCTCTCTTTTTTAAAACTTTATCGAGCACTGAAATATTTCATTGGGCCCATCACTCCTATGCCTTCCCCTCACAAGCCCTATTTAATATTTTACCTTTCTTTAAAAAAGAAAATAATTTTTTTTAAGAGACCCTCGTGCCTTCCATTTTCTGAGCCCTCATGCCACATGGCACAAGCCCGTAATCTCGCAAGAAATACTCCCCCTGCATTTTCAACCTGTGAGCTAGTGGGGAAGGGTGGAGATTTACCCATTTCTTTCTTGGGATTCACCTTTCTTTACCTCAGGCAACATTGCTTCAATTCAAATTAATATAATTAAAAGAAAATAAAGCTTTTAATAAAATATCATTTAGCCCCTTTAATACCTTATTACCCGAGCGTCTTAAAACAAAGCAACCTGGGGCCCACCATGAGCCATGCGTCACAAGCACTTGATTTTGAACATCTCATCAAGATATGGCGGCGAATGGTTTAGATTTGGCTGCATTTTTATCTCCAATCTCTGTTGTACATCTCATCTCTTCTTTTCTTTTTCCCTAATATCTTTCTTTTCACGCATCTGCTCTACAACCCTTGCTTGGCATTCATGGCAGAACTTTATTGATTTTCTTGAAGAGCTTTTAACAGATCCCCCTGTGCATTCTCTACCAGTGGCATCCCATCTCTACAAATCGAAGACAAGTTTTCATTAGTTACGCCATTATCATCTCATTTGCATAACCCTTCTCTAGCATTTCCATTTTGGGAGACATTCACTGTTGTTTGTGGCATTTCACATATTAGCTTCCTTACTCTCTTAATGTTTTGGTGGATACCCATATCGCTCTCAAAACTGTGCCCTCCTTGATTCCTTTTGCAAACAAATCTGCCCCCATCGAGCTCCTTTAGCTAGTTAATGTCATTTGCTTGAAGGTTTTTAGCACTTTCAACCAGTACATTATGTGCATACCATAATATTTCCATCGATGGCTCCATTGTAGTTGTGCATGGCAACCTTCAATCGTTTGTTTGAGGGTTTCTGCAGAATTTTCAACAAATCCCTTTGGCGCATTCTGTAGTTTCCTGAAGACGTGGCTATGAGATGAGTTTTTAACTCATTTTAAATGTCTCCTTCCTATTATTGCTGCATTGCAACCCTGGCATTTCCAGTAGTAAGCATGGCATTTTATGGAATCACATTTACTTGGAGTTTCTTTGGCAACTGGCGTGGCTGCCCTTCTACAAGTGCACCTCAATCAAGCCCAAAACCTTTCCAACAGTCCACATTGTGTATATTCTACAATAATTAATGACTGTGAGATGAAATTTTAATGAGGCATTTTGTCAAGCAGGTCATACGCTTATGCTCCAATCTTGAATCCCTTTCCATCTTACTGAGTAACGCCTCTATTTATCTCTTGAGACTTCTTTCATTTTAAATGAAAACTTTAAAACTTGTGTTGCTTTGTGAATCTTAATTGAAGTGTGTTTCCTTTGAACATCAGGATATCCCATGCTTGCACTCTGCAAGAGAGTTTTTTAAAGACTTTTTCAACAATCACTTTGTGCGCCTCCTCTCATCTACACATTATATTTTGCTTAAAGTTTCTACTGCCCTCACAATGAATCATCAATGCACACTCTGTGTCTGGCATTCCATGAGGTTTTATTTGATTGGAGGTTTTTTAGAAGATTCAGAGCAACATACATGATGTCCAAATTTTTCCCTCATAGCGTGGACTTAAGATCTATGTTAAGTACTTTTCAACAAATTCATTATGTGCATTCTACGTTGGATTCTCCATCTGCATTTCCAAGAAAGTTTCTAAGCTTCTCAAACATCCATTTGTGTATATTCAGCAACCATTGTGTTGCCTATCAAATCATTGAATGGCAGCACATTCTTCAATCTTGACCTTTTCGAGTGGTGTGGAATCTGCATTCTTATGAGTAAACAAAAATTAGAGATCACATTTATTTGAAGGTTTCCAAAGATTGTGTGCATCAATCTTCATGAGAAAAGATATCCCCTGTCACTGGTGTGGTTTCCGTCAATGCCTTTTAAAGAGGATGCTCTTCTCTATTGTAAACAATGTAGCTTGCCTTTTCTGCTTTTAGCAGTGTCTAGTGATGGGAGTGTATCATTTTCTTCACCAAATTCCATCTTCCTCCTCAGCAAATATAAGAACTTTCATTACTCACTCACATCATCAAGTGACTTTAACTATAATGACATGAAGAGAGTGGCCCTTTTCAACATATTGTAGTTATTCAAAGAACTAAGAAAGAGCAAGTAGTGTTGTGGTTTTTATGCTATGACAACTTGGTAAAGTTCTATCTTCATTCTCCACACTTTGGAACAATAGCATTGCAAACATTGGTTGAAACTTCCCAATGGTTGTAGGGTTGAGGATATTGCAAATGAACATCCTCCTTATACAATCATCCACACCTCCAAACTATGGAAACAAAAATTGACAGGAATTGATATGAACAACTAATAACCATTTCTAACTTGTTAATTCACCACCACTATCTTCTGTTCTCATAGCCATGATTGAAAAGTTTCCTCGAAAGCATTCCACACTGGTGCCAAGCAAGTCGGGTCCCCATGTGGGCCCGACTGAAAAAAATTCATTTATAAATAACTTTTAGTCTCAAATTGACCTTCAGGCAGCTTTTGAATGCTTCAAAGATGAAAACATGAACTGGGTCTTTATTAAAACTGCTTTCTAGCTCATTTGGAAAATGGTGAAAAAGGTCAAGTAGGCTCCAGAATTGGCCTTGAAAACTAGGCAAACGACCTCTTGAAGCTATAAAAACTTGCAGGAATGCAGACATTCCTCCCGAGAATACAATGCAAAAAACGGATCAACAAAAGGAATCATGAGGTGAAAGTTATTAATTGGAAAAGTTTCTTGCTTGAACTTTTCGTAACAATCAACCATTTTGAACCAGTTAAAACTCAAGAGGTCACCTCGTTGCAAAAATAGTAAATCAAATCGTGAAGCCTTGAAAACTGACATGTGAGCTCATTTTGGTATGGAGAATATAGAGAAATAATCATTTTGGCACGATGATCAATTGGTTGAAAAATACAAGCTCAAACAGGAGGCAACTTTGCAAAACAGAACGTTTGCAAACTGTAGAATTGTGACAAAACCCTCCAGCTTCAATTTTTGAAACTCAATCAAAACCCATCGTGAGAAGCTGAAAACTGACATGCAGGTTCACATAGGACACATGAGTGTTTCTACAAAGGGATTTTGCTTGAAAATCAACGGGCATCAAATTATGACCCTTCAAATTAGGGCATTCAGGCATATTCATCAGGTGCATTTTTGAAAGTGTAGAGGCAAAATTTTGAAATGGGCATCTCAAATTTGCAAAATTTGAGAGTGCCAACATGAGGATGAAGATTGATTGATTTAGCCTGTGATGGTGAAGTTTTGATGTTCAACTGATGATGACTGATAGGTCTGATAGCATAACTGATAAATTTTTCCTCATGATGTATGAGAAAACAAATAGTAAGATTTGATAAATTTGCTTTCATGATATTGATGAAAAATAAATAGTAAGATAACTGATAAATTTGTCCTCGTGATTGATGAGAAACAAATAGTAAGATAACTGATAAATTTTTCCTCATGATTGATGATAAGAAAATAGTAAGATAACTGATAAATTTGTCTTCATGATTGATGACAAACAAATAGTAAGATAATTGATAAATTTTTCCTCATGATTGATGAGAAGAAAATAGTAAGATAACTAATAAATTTGTCTTCATGATTGATGAGAAGCAAATAGTAAGATTGATTGATTTGATTGATTGCTTTGAGTGATTGGATTACTTTGATCACAAACATTGATTTGATATGTTTCAAATGGATAAGAGAGATTAGTGATTCTTCAGGTGTAGGAGGTTTTGCAAGACCAACAAGTCCTAGGGGGAGTACCTCATAGTCCCATGATCCTTTTTGATGATGTATATATGATGATCTTTGTATACACATTCATTTTTGTCACATTATGATATTGTATCTCTCCTCGTTTTGATATCCTTGTACATTTGACATTGAGTTTTGATATTTATGAGATGCAATAGATATTGTTGGTCTATGCATGTCTACATGATTCTCTATGATGGATGCATTGATGATGGATGTATGTTTCTATGATGGATGCATATGATGTGATTATGTCATTGATTATGTTTAAATACTATATGAGATGGATGCAAATGATATGCAATGCTTTGTATATTTTTGTATTTTTCTGATGCACCCATACATAATCTAATGCATGGATGTTGGATAATAAGATGATGTGATAATGCTTTCTAAATGCTTTGTACACATGATGTGATGGAAAATGATTATGTCTCTAAATGTATGGATGGTATGAAAATGCAAGTTAAATAAATGATTGTTGTGAAAATGATAAAGAATGATTTTGAAAGTGAATGAAAATGAAAATGTTAATGATAGTGAATGAAAATGGTAAAGATAGAAAATGATAATGATAATGAAAATGAATGAATGATAATGCATGAAAATGAGAATGATCATGAAAATGAATGAATGATAATTAATGATATGATAATGAATGATAATGATAATGAATGATAATGCTAATGAATCAAAATGATAATGAATAATAATGCAAGCTAAATAAATGACATGATATGAAAAAATGATAACACACTTTTAATGTTCGTTATGAAAATGGGAATGGAATTTAAGTGAATGAATGAGATGAAATGATAATGTAACTGAAATGAACGAATGATATGATAATGATAATGCAATTGAAATGAATGGATGATGTTTTTGGTAATGTAAAATGTACTCAATCCTTTATTAGAGGGATATGTTGTCTTTGATTCTTTGCCAACGTTGGAAAATCTATAATTATAATGTAGAACTAACATGAATGCAATCTATATTGACCATGTGGATTTTTCATTCCAAGAGCTAGTTTATGCTTGTTTATCATCATTGAACTTTTGAAATGTTGGAAGTTAGTACAAGCATCAAAGGGGATATTCACACCGATGATGCCCTGAGTACAACTTTCATGATTTTTCATATAACAATATAATACAAGCATCGAGGTATAATTGAACCAAGATGACCTGAGTATTGCTTGCATAAATAGATAAGAGTTAACCTTTTTCCTATGCAAATTCTAAAATGTCATCAATGATACGTTGTAGAGCATTTCCCATGACAAATTTGCATAGTAATAATGATCAATTCATAGACAAAAGGAAAAGAAAAATCATACTCCTTCCTTGCTTCTCTAGTCTATGAAATTATCGAGTTGCTTTAGAGGTTTGATAACAAAATCCATAAAACAACAATTCAACCTTTGCTTAAAATATTTCAATCATTTATTCATATTAGATCATCCATTTCGATTTGAAAAAACCTAATTTGTTGTGCTTTTTGATAAGTGTTTTGATTATGTATGATTGGTTACCAAATGTTGTCTTGTCATTTTCTTTTGGTTTTTTTTGATGCATTTGTTGTACTACCCTCTGTCTATTGTGATAGCTCAAAAGTCAGTTGCCCTTGTTGAAATCTATTTTTTGCTCCCAGTTAGACACAACCAATTATTATGGATATGTACAAAGTTCACCAAACCATGATGAAACATGATTACCTCTATGATGCCTAAATGATGGATAGATAGGATGTTGATATGATGGTAAATGCAGATATGATAGCAATGTTGATAAGATGGAGGACATGAACTAATAGACATAAGAGCCAACTTGTTCACAAGTAGCTACGCCTGATTGCCGGGTTTTCACCATTTGTTTTTATTGTACTTTTTTAGATTTTATGATTTTTTTGTTGTTACCAAGATGCCTATTTTCCAGGTTTTCATCAATGAAATAATTTTTTTTTTGTGTATCAAAAGGATGCCTGTTTGCCAAGTTTTCACCCTGGGGACAATTTTTTTCCAGACTTTTTATGTTGTTTTTAGGATTTTTTCAGGACTTTTTATACTGTTTTTGGATTTTTTTAGGACTTTTTATACTATTTTTGGATTTTTCATAACTTTTCCTGTGCACTCCGAAGCTAGATATAGAATTGATAAATTCTAGATCTATAGACCACCTTGATGATGGTGCTCTCCTGTGTGGATGACCATGCTAGATGAAAGGACCAAATCAAAATGAGAAGTATGAGTGGAAAGTATGAAGGATGATAGATGTAGCAAATGGAAGAGGCTAGGATAGGATCCCTAATGTGCACACTACATGGGCCTTTAAGCTTTAGTCAAAAAGGAGCTTGGGCAACCAATGAGTTATAGTACATGAAGGGGTCATCATCAAAGATGCATCGAAAGACATCACCAATGGAGGTGTAATGATATGACAGGTATGTGAACATGGATGGGTGGAAAGGACTATAAGGTATGAGTGTTAATGAGGTGAATGAAGAGCTTAGATCAACAAATTATTTCTTTGATTTTCTTTCTTGATAGATTCCCATAGTGATTTCCAAGGGAGAGGAATGTTTGGAGATCGACTTTTGCTTGCTTTTATTTTTGATTTGTTCAGTAGCTTTTGATTTTGGCTAGTGGACTAGTCTTGATCTTCTTTTGTTTTTTATTTATCCAATAGCTTTTGATTTTGGCTAAAAGACTGGTCTTGATTTTCTTTTATTTTTTATTTGTCCAATAGCTTTTGATTTTGGCTAAAGGACTTTTCTTGATCTTTCTTTCCTTGCAAGCTTTCTTTTAATTATAGATCTCCATTTGAAAAAGGAACTTTGACCTTTGATTCTTGAATTACCTCCTTTATATTTTCTTTGAATAATACTTGTTGATCCATGTCTATAAGGTGGATGGATGTGGGTGAGATGGAAGAAGTATTGATGTCATCAACAAAGTATTTGAGACTATCCTTTTCGGTAGCGCTAACATCAAAGGAAGCTTGCACATCCTTAGCGACTTGGAAAGATGGATTCGTAGAGGCCACCATAGGAGATTCATACCCTAGCCTAGGTCAGGTGGAATGGAAGGATGATGGTTGGATATCCTTAGTGAGATCATGATCAAAGAGTGGGTTATCATAGAAGTTTTGATCAAATAGTGGATTATCAGTGATATGAAAAGATTGAGTGGTAGCACATATGGAATAGATGGATGTATCATCAAGATCCCAATTGGTTTCAATCTCAGCATGGTCAATTTTTTGTATTCATTTTGTAGTTGTCTCAACGTCATTATTAGAACTCTGACCCTTCTCGACAACAGTAGCAGTATCTTTTACTAGCAAATTGTCCAAACAGTATTCTCCATATCCCAAATCATGGATTTGGACCTTAGATTTTGATATTGCAATGGATGAAGTGGATATTTTTGAAGATTTGGGATCAACACATGCTTGAGTATGTAGTGCTTCACTTTTACTAGGGATGGTGATTTCAGCTTTAGGATGAAGATTATGACAAGGTATGGAAGGATTAAGATCTCCTTGTATGGTGATTTCAACTCCATCATGAGGGAATTTTAGGCATTGGTGGTACGTGGACGGTACTGCTTGCATGTCATGAATCCAAGGTCTTCCAAGGAGAATATTATAAGGCAGCAGGAGATCAAGGACTTGGCAAACCAAATCCTTCACCACAGGGCTAACTCAGATTGGTAAAATCACTGATCCTTCAGATGAACGTTCCTCTTGATCATATGCCTTCATGGTACTCTTGTTACTAGAATTAATTTCTTCTTCTGGATATCCCAAAGCATGGATAAACTTTAAAGTGAAAATATTCAAGCAAGCTCCTCCATCTATTAAGATACACATAATTCAAGTTTTATGGACCATGACTTCTAGATAAAGCGAGGAGTTGTGAGGATGAGACATGGAGGCATCGTCCTTTTCAGAAAATGATAGGCAAGTGGGTGAGGAAAAGTGTCCCACCATGTCTTGAAACTTGTTAATATCCAAATCAGTGGATACAGTTGTGTCAATGAGAGCCTTCTCTAAAATGTCTTTACGTGCTGGGGATATCTTGAGAAGCTCTAAGATAGAGATTTGGGCCGATGTTTTCTGCAATTGATCGACTAAATTATACTGACTTGGAGGAGGGGCATTTGTTTTGGATGAACTCCCTTTTAAGACAACTTTAGCTTGTCATCTTGTTGTCACATTGACTTGTTGATATTCCTCCTTTTCTTTGAGCTTAATAACATTAACTTGATGGTCATCCGTGTAAATGTGATTGATTGTGGTATCATAGACCTGCTGGTCATCCATGTAAATGTGGTTGATTGTGGTATCATAGACATGGTTTACATTTTTTCCCTTGTCACTTGAAGATTCTCCCTTTTGATAGTTTGGAAGAGGGTCTTTAAATGCTTGATGATCTTCATTGGCTTGATGTCCCTCAACTATTATTGCATAATTTTCTATCAAATGTTGGACTAAATTTTTTAATCCTTGACAATTATTTGTCCTATGTCCCCTACATCTATGGTAGTCACAATAATACGATTCATTCCATGATGGTGGTTTGATTCACGACTCATAATCTCTTTGAGGTGGCAAGGTGATGACATTTTTATCCATAAGCTCTTTGAAAGCTGACTCAAGAGATTGGACCAAAGGAGTGAAACTCCACCAATTTAAAAAGAATTGTGACTTGGGTGGATTTTCATTTTGAGTGTTGCCAAGATTATTGTTGAAGTTACCACGATTACCGATATTAGTCTGATTGGTCAAATTTCCTTGATTGGTGTTGGTTCCTTGATTGGTGTTGCTATTGCCTTGATTGGTTGAATTTCCTTGATTGGTGTATTGCGTGGGGTACCTAATAGATTGAATATGGATGGTTTTGGTTTCACATTGTTTGCATCTACCACACCATCATTGACAACATTCTTGTTTCCAATCCAAAATCTTGATTTGTCATTGTTGTTGTTATGATTGTACATATTTGGACTATCTTTATCAAGTTTTGTCACTCCTCTCTTGACTAAGGATCCTTAAATAGTGATTGCATTCTCAATCAACTTCTCAAATGATAGAGGACAATGAAGGTTGAGCCTATAACTCATTTCTTGATCAAGACTATTAATAAAGATATCCATCTTTTCCTTATCAGGAACTAGACAAGAATATCATGCAAATAATCTTCTCCACCTTTGTAGGAATGTGATGAAGGGTTCTCCAGTCATTTGCTTTGCTTTGCATAGATCAAGCATAGTTATTTGATGTTGAATGTTGTAGGAGTATTGAGATATAAATTTATTGATCAACTCCTCAAATGTCTTGATGGGTGGAGTGATTTTAGAAAGCCATTCCATGGATTTCCCACCCAAAATTCATGGGAACAATCTCATCAAGTATGTGTCCTTGTGTGCAAATTAAAGGTTCATGTTTCTAAATTCCCTCACGTGGTCAATAGGATCTATTTTCCCATTGTATCTATCAAATTCTGGAATTTCATAATGTTTTGGAAATGGGATTATGTTGAGATTTCTATCAAATGGGTATGGACAAATATCCTCCAAAGCATATTTCTTAGTTGTGCCCCCTTGTATTTCCTTGATTTTCCCTTGTAGTGCTCTTATTTTTTGGGTAAGAGCACTAAGATCATTTAAGGGAGTTTCAATCTTTTCAGGATCTTCTTTAATTTTCTTTGTATCATAGTCAAAGGGCAATTTGACACCTTGGTTTGCCAATAAAAGAAAGTATCTTTCTTTATTTCATTCTAAGATATTTTCCATAGCTAGGTGAAATTGTGGGTCTTGTTCAGCTTCTTGGATAATTTCATTAGTTATTTCATCATTTGAACTATTTCCATGAAGCCTATGAAAAGGATTTTCTTCCCTATCACCCATGTTGCAAAGTGGGTTCTCTCTTTCATCTTCTTCTCTTTGTTTTCAGGACCTTATGACAACAGGCATATGTTTGAATCAAATTTTTACTAAACCTATATCACAAATGGGAGTGAAATTTGTTGGATAATTGATGCCTTAGCCAAATAGGGTGATGGATCCTATTGATATGACTAAGGAATTTCTAATTTTCAGATTTTTTTCCATGGATGAAGGATGATAGATCCTGTTATGGAAGCTAAACTGAAAATCAGAAATTGATTTGAAATTTATGCACTTTAAGATGTTTTGATCTTAGTTTGAAAAGAAATAATGATTTTCACAAAAAGCCTTATTTTTCCAAGTTTTTCTCTATTGTAACAACTGATTTGGACGGTTGGAATATTGTATTGCTAGTTGTGGAATGTAAGAATGACGAATGAGTTGAATATGATTATGCCTTTGTGAAAGAGCTCTTCATTGATTATAAGCTTGTGAATATAAAGGCTCTAAAGCAAAATCATCACTATATCCTCTATCAAAGTCATGATATCTATGGATGAAAGTTCGATAGTCAAGCAAGACCTTCCTACTTTGGTACAAAAAGTGTTTCCTTTTCAAATGTTTCTTGTAGCTAAGTGGCCTCTTTGGTTTCTTGACTCTTTTAGCAAGGGATTTCTTGACAAATGTTGTTGATTTCCAATCCCTTAACATAAATGTCACAGTTTAATTTGTCAATTTTTTTGTGTTTTCTTGATGATCTTATCTGAATTAATGTTTGGAAAACACAACATGCAGTAGGAAGACGGTTTTTTTAAGTCCTAGAATCTAAACAATAAGTGTATGTTCTCTAAAATTGCCATGGGTATTTGAACAAAACAAAAACTTCAAGTAGACTCACTCTTAATAGTCAAAAGGTCACCATAATAAACACAACCCACATCTTAAAATTATGTCGACTCACACAGTCGTGTCACCCCCTAAAGGGTGCCCATGTTTTTATCTTTTCCAGGCGCATACTCAAAGTTATATTTATCGATCCCTTGAGCAAATGGTCCTTGGAAATTATATGGTGAGTATCTTGGGGGAAGATTCTTCCTTCCCCTTGCACTATGAGTATTATAATGTTTGGTTACTGACTCAGCTAGCTTCTACACTAAGGCTCGTAATAAGGGTTTCTATTCAATGCAAAAAATGATAAACTCCCTCAAGAGACCTCCCAACCTTTAGAACAAAGGCTATGGGGTTGGTTATCTTGCACACTACCGTTGAGTGGATTTTCATCAACAACTCACTTTTGATTATAGTGGGTTGGAATCCTTGGCTTTAGGTGTTCCCACTTAGGTCGCTCCTCTTGGGTGAGTACTTTTTCCCACAAGAGCGGGCCTACTAAAGGTTTTAACAAAGCATAAAGTGCATGGAATTAAAAGATGATTCTAGCATTTTGATCACCCAGTTAAGGGGATAGCATAGGCCTATCACCATCCAATCACAACAAAAAATGTTCAGTTTTAAATCCCAAATGACGATTTGTTATTCTACGTGAAGATATTGCTTCACAAAAGACACGATGTTCATTTTAACCAAGATAGCAATGTATGATGACTACCCTAGGATTGGTGTATTTTAATTCAAATGGATACCCTAGGATTGGTTTATTTTAATCCAAATGACTACCCTAAGATTTGTTCATTTTAATCCAAAAACAACAAAAAAACCACTGGCTGTAGTCACGTCAAATCCAGACAACAAATTTTATAAATTACAAATGTGCTAGAACAAAGGTCATATGCGATACAGAAATAGTCAAATGTGATAGAACAAAGGTCATATGCACTATAGAAATAGTCAAATGCGCTAGAACAAAGGTCATATGCATTGGAGAATCTGTCATATGCGCTGGAGAATATGTCATATGTACTCGAGAATCTATCATATGCGCTGGAACGTGTGTTGTATGCGCTAATCTGCATCTCCCATTGTGACTTTCCAAAAAACCTGCAATAAAATATTAAAAATGGGGCAAGCGCCCCACGATGGATGCCAAAAATATGTGTGTGAATATGTGGAAACAACAAACAAGTTAAACAACACACCAATGAAACATTGTATCAAAGAATCTAATTTTAAATTAAACAAACTTGAAACCCAGCAGATTCTTCAAAACCGTTCCATTGTCCTCTATCTCCAAGGATTCATTTTAAGTTGCTTGCTCTCAAATTGTATAAGTAAAAGCTCAATAGAATGAAAACCTAGAGAATGAGATGATATACAAAATGCATTCTTATACTAAATGATATGAGATAATGAAGCTATGATATGATGTTGAGATAATGAAACTAAGTAGAGATTATGCAAGCTATTCTACCATGATTATTTATGCTAAGATGATAAAAGCTAAGATGTTGTGCTATGATTATGAAATATAGGATATTAAGATGCTAAATGGTTGATTATTTAACTATAACTCTCACGCTATGCAAACAGTTCCAGGATCTTCAAAGAGCCAAGAGGTCTTATTTATAGATTTTTGGAGGAAAAAGCTTAGTTGGAAAAGATCAACGGTTGAGATTCAGTCTAGTAAGATGAACGATGAGAGATGAAGAAGTTGGAGAGAAAAATGGAGGCGAGAGAAAAAGAAGGAAGATGTTTCCTTCCCAAAAAACCTTTCACTCAAAAATAGAGGAAACTTGCCATTTGTGAAGTTTAGTTATGAGTTAGTTTTGGTGGTTGAGGATAATTTAACAATTAAATAATAAAATTATTTAATTTCATGTGACATGTGGATTTGGAAGCTTCTAATTAAATATTGAAAAATATTTAATTATGTGTGGAATATGGATAAGAAGTTTCTAATTAAATATTTAAAATATTTAATTAAATGTGAGATGGCTTTTTAGAAGATTTAAAGATGATTTTATGATTTTGGAAAAAGAAGAATATTTACTTTATTCAAAATAAAGCAATGTTATAATTAAATTAAATAAATTGTGAAACTTATTTAATTAATTAAGAAGATGGCTTTTTAGAAGATTTAAAGATGATTTTATGATTTTGGAAAAACAAGAATATTTACTTTATTCAAAATAAAGCAATGTGATTGTGATGCAGCGTTATTTACTACCCTAAAAGGTGTAAAATAAGAGAGAAATGCTTAAGGGAAACAACACAACATAACCTCAAGATTAGCCTAAGTTGAACCTAAACAAAGAAAAGATAAAACAAGAGATTATACCTTTGTTCAAGTTGATCTTCTTGGTTTTCCCTTTGATGTAGCTTGGATGTGTTCTCCTTGATGGAAAATATGATGAAAATGGATGCAAAATGATCTAGATGTGATGAGGATTCAAATAATGCAAGTGGGTATGTGATAAGATGAACAAAATGAGTTGAACATGAGCTTCAAGAGTGAAACAATGGTGGATGAGAGTGCTTGAGAGTAGAATGCTTTAGTGCTAGAGCTTATGAATACCAGTTATATTAAAAATGAGACCAAATCTTCCATTTTAAGGGAAGAGTCTCTAGAGGAATCAATGGCTAGGATTTAGCCAACATGGGAAAGATGAAGGGTTGTGGTGAGTTGAGGACTCACAAGCCCTCACATCTTGCCATGTGGAAGAGGATGTGTCACAAGGATAGGTGAGTTGGAAAGAGGACATTTGAGGTAGAGGTACTTGCAAGTACCTTGGGATTAGGGGATATATTTACTCAAAAAGGAAGTTCTTGTCCCCATGTGAGAGTGATGGTGACAAGTGAGGAATTTTAGAAAGTCATATCTTATCATCATAGTGATGAGAGAAGTTGTTGGGGGAATAAATGTGAATTTTAAATTCACATGATTGGAAGGGAAAAGTGGTTGGGAGAATAAATGTGATTTTTAAATTCACATGATGAGAAGTACCTTGTGGACAAGACAAGGTCCTTATAAAGGAAGCCCTTGTCCTATGTGACTGATGTGACAAGTAAGAGAGTTTAGAATTTCCCAACAACTTGCATGGGGAGGAGAAATGAATTGAATGAATAAAACCAAACCAAACCTAGTTGTTGGGAATGACAAGGTGTTACTACATTGTATGATAGCAATGTCGATGATGACAATAGTTGGATAAGTCATCTTTGAGTGATTGTAATGATAAACATATGATGATTTCTAGTTTGAGAATAATATAAATGATCCTACTAGGGGAGAGGATCCAAAACGCGCATGGGTTCCTAAACATGATATAGGACTAGTGTACGTTGGGGCCACAGTGGTATGTCGGTCCTCTAGATATGATAAAAGAACACATGCATAAGAACCCACACTAAGACCAAACCTTAACCAGATAATAAATGTACATTTTTGGTATATATTTGTTTGCAAAATAAGTATATGCTGACATCCAAACAAATCTAAGTGTATTCAAATATTTTTGACATATCACTAAGAGAATCTTGGGTGCTCATAAAAGAGACGTATCATAAAGGTAGAACCCCACCTACATAAACTTTCAAAACCTAGCTGTCACACCAACACAAGAATCCCTTACAGATAATGGACAACTACACAACAAAATAGACCTGCCACGTCAACACTATTCAAACCCATGTGTCCCATCTTTGACCAAAATGATAACTTATTATAACCAAGTTTTTCATGAAATTATGAGAAAAACAACATTCATAAGCATCTTCCTGTCTCATCAAACATGAGACATACAACATGTATCAATAGGAATTTGTCCCATCTCACCAAATGAAGCACACACGTAATAGTCACTTCACCTCCATGCCCACTTGCTTCCACAAAAACAAGTTGTAAGGTTGCCATTCTTCAGGAAAAAAATTATGGAAACAAATGTAAACATTCTACCAAACCAATCAACTCAAAAATTAATGGCCGAAAACAATCAAATTTGTAATTCATATCATTCAAATTTCAAATTCAAAAGAGGACAAGGCTTTAATATGCCATACCAAACAAGCATCAAATAGATCACAATAATTCCCAATTCAAACAGATGTGAAAAACTTGAATGTTTCACTTATTCTGGAGTGAGTGACATAAGAAAAAGAGGAGTGACAAGAAAAAAATTGACTGAAATAACAAGAGGAGGCAACATCACAGATTCCAAACTAGCAACTTCCATGTTGTTCCAGGTATTCCTCTACATTGAGATTATTTATATAATTTATGTTTTTGAATGAGTCCATGCACAAAAGAAGTGAGATTCGTTAAAATCTTACTATTTTTCATTCATAAGCTATATATTTTTCTTCATTACAACCATTAAAGTCATAGGTTAGCATGTGTTTCCTTGTGATAAAATGTAAGCATGGTTCATAGATTATTGTGCATGAGAATGTTTATGCTATACATGCCTTTAATATATGTGATTTCTTTAGCTCTGACTTATTGTTTTCCATTCATAAGCTTTATATTGATCTTCATTACAACCATTATAGTCACAGGTTAGCATTTGTGTTTCCCTACATTTTATATTACAAACATTACATTCAAAGTTAAACAATTGTATTTCCTTGCAATAAAACGTAAGTATGGTTACCACTTTGCTATGTCTGAGTATGTTTATGTTGTACACGCCTTTAAGATATGAAATTTGTTAAGCTCTCACTTATTGTTTTCCATTCGTAAGCTTTAGATTATTCTTAATTACAACCATTACTATCATAGGTTACCAGTTGTGTTTCCCTATGGTTTATATTGCAACCATTGCAGTCATAGTTAAATAGTTATGTTTCCATACGGTTTATATTGCAATCACTACAATCATAGGTTAGTAGTTGTGTTTCCCTCCAGCTAAGATATGAGATATGTTAAGCTCTGACTTACTATTTTACATTCATAAGCTTTATATTGTTCTTCATTACAACCATTAGAGTCATAGATTAGTAGTTGCATTTCCCTATGGTTTATATTGCAATCATTACAATCATAGTTAAACAATTGTGTTTCCCTATAGTTTATATTGCAATCACTACAACCATATGTTAGAAATTGTGTTTCCAAATAGTTTATATTGTAATCATTATAGTCATAGTTAAATAGTTGTGTTTCCCTATGGTTTATAATGCAATCACTATAGTCATTGGTTAGCAGTTGTGTTTCCCTATAGTTAAGATACAAGATTTGTTAAGCTCTGATTTAATATTTTACATTTGTAAGCTTTATATTGTTCTTCATCACAACCATTATAGTCATAGATTAGCAGTTGTGTTTCCCTATAGTTTATATTGTAATCATTATAGTCATAGTTAAACAGTTGTGTTTTCCTACGGTTTATATTGCAATCACTATAGTCATAGGTTAACAGTTGTGTTTCCCTACGGTTTATATTACAATTGTGTGTGTGAATATGTGGAAACAAAAAAAAAGTTAAACAACACACCAATGAAACACTATATCAAAGAATCTAATTTAAAATTAAACAAACTTCAAACCCAGTTGATTCTTTAAAACCGTTCCATTGTCCTCTATTTCCAAGGATTCATTTTGAGTTGCTTGCTCTCAGATTGTATAAGAAAAAGCTCAATAGAATGACAACCTAGAGAATCAGTTGATATAAAAAAATGCATTCTTATGCTAAATGATATGAGATAGTGAAGCTATGATATGATGCTAAGATAATGAAACTTAGAACAAATTATGCAAGCTATTCTACCATGATTATTTATGCTAAGATGATAAAAGCTAAGATGTTGTGCTATGATTATGAAATATAGGATATTAATATGCTGAATGCTTGATTATTCAACTATAATGTGCATGCTATGCAAGAAGTTCCAGGATTTTCAAAGAGCCAAGAGGTATTATTTATAGATTTTTGGAGGCAAAAGCTTGGTTGGCAAAGATCAACGGTTGAGATTCAGTCTGGTAAGATGAACAATGAGAGATGGAGAAGTTGGAGAGAAAGATAGAGGCTAGAGAAAAAGAATGAAGATGTTTCCTTCCCACAAAACCTTTCACTCGAAAATAGTGGAAACTTGCCATTCGTCAAGTTTAGTTATGAGTTAGTTTTGGTGGTTGAGGATAATTTAACAATTAAATAATAAAATTATTTAATTTCATGTGACATGTGGATTTGGAAACTTCTAATTAAATGTTGAAAAGTATTTAATTATGTGTGGAATATGGATAAGAATTTTCTAATTAAATATTTAAAATATTTAATTAAATGTGAGATGGCTTTTTAGAAGATTTAAAGATGATTTTATGATTTTGGAAAAAGAAGAATATTTACTTTATTCAAAATAAAGCAATGTGATAATTAAATTAAATAAATTGTGAAACTTATTTAATTAATTAAGAAGATAAATTTTTAGAAGATTTAAAGATGATTTTATGATTTTGGAAAAAGAAGAATATTTACTTTATTCAAAATAAAGTAATGTGATAATTAAATTAAATAAATTGTGAAACTTATTTAATTAATTAAGAAAATGGCTTTTTAGAAGATTTAAAGATGATTTTATGTTTTGGAAAAAGAAGAATATTTAGAAGATTTAAGAGTAATTTTCTGATTCGGAAAGAGAAGAATATTTAATAAAGCAATGTGATAATTGAATTAAATAAATTGTGAAACTTATTTAATTAATATAGAAAAAATGGAAAAGTGATTAAATTAACTAAGTTACAAAACTTATTTAATTAAGATAGAAGAATGCAAAAAATGAACAATATAAATAAATTATTTAAATTCATTTATATGTAGATTGAATTATAGATTAATTAAATAACATGTATTTAATTAATTAAGAAGAAATGGAAAAGTGATTAAATTAAATAAGTTACAAAACTTATTTAATTAAGATAGAAGAATGCAGAAAATGAACAATATAAATAAATTATTTAAATTCATCTATATGTAGATTGAATTAGAGATTAGTTAAATAAATTGTATTTAATTAATTGAGAAGAAATGGAAAAGATATTAAATTAAATAAGTTACAAAACTTATTGAATTAAGATAGAAGAATGCAGAAAATGAACAATATAAATAAATTATTTAAATTCATTTATATGTAGATTGAATTACAGATTAATTAAATAACTTGTATTTAATTAATTACTAGACTTATTATAATGTGACCATTTTTAGGTGTATACAACAATCATTATAGTCACAATTAAAATATAAGTGTAATTCCCAGTTTGCTATGCATGAGTATGTTTATATTGTACATGCCTAAGAGATATGAGATTTGTTAAACTCCAACTTACTATTTTTCACTCATTTTCATATATTTTGTCCTTCAATAGAGTCATATGTTATCAAGTGAGTTTCCCTTGTTCATAATATAAGTTTAGTTCACAATTTGTTGTGCATGAGTATGTGTATACATTCCTATAAGATATAGTCATGGGTTATCATTTTTGTTTCCCTTGCATACAATGTAATTGTGGTTCCCAATGCCTAAGAATGTATATTTTGTGCTTGTCACTCCTATTTTTCTTATGTCACTTACTCTAGAATAAGTGAAGTTTTTTTATATGTATTTCTATGTTTGTAAACTATTTAAAATATTTTTCAATATTAATGCAACAAAATAAAAAGAAAACACATACAAAAACTAATTAATCTTTTGTTCAAGCATCATTTTCTTCATACACAAAGAAATATATCATTCAATATAAAAATTCCTTCCTATTATTGTTAGAAGAACTAAATATATGTTTTTTTCCCTTCTTGGTTTTGATTATACTTATTCTATGCATATGACTAAGGGTAATGGAATGGTGACTCGCACTACAACAAAAAAAAAGAGAGCCATGACATAGTTTCCCTCCCACAAACATGGGGCTAAATTTCCCCCAGTAGAAAATCTTGTTGCACTAGTAGTGGAGAATTCTACACCTCAAATACCACATAATGAAGTTCTACACCTCAAAGACTGTAGAAGGTAACAATGCAATAACAGTTGTGGTCATCAAAGGACATGATAGGGGCACTCTATGATGTAGAGGAAAATAACATGTCAATAAGGGGAGCTTCAAAAAAGTTGAAAATCCCAACAACCATGCTCTCCAAATGGCTAGGTAGACTAACGACAACATCCAAGAAAGGTCCACCAATAGTCCTCACTAAAGAGGAAGAACTTTTGATTATGGAATGGTGCAAGGAAATGGTTGCAGTTGGCCATGGACTTGAGATAGTCAATCTTAAGGTAGAGGTTTCCCAAATTTTTGAAAATAGGATAAACCCTTTCAAGAATGTGTTCCTAGGGAAGTCCTGGTGGACAAGTTTCAAGAACCGACATCCATAACTTACGTTGTAGACTATCAAAGGCCTAGAAAAATATAGGGCATTGAACCTTAGACCTATTGTTGTAGAAGCTTTCTACAAGAAATTTTCTACAGCATATGAAGCACATCCATATGGTACTCATCCCATTTGGAATTGTGATGAAACTCATATCTAGGTAGGAAAAAATGGGGCCATGAGTGTGTTGGCCATGAAAGGTAGCAAGAACGTGTCATACATTATTCCAAATATTCATGAATGGATAACCATTCTATGTTGTGTTAATGTTGTTAAGCAAAGCATTCTAGGCTTTTACTTGTTTAAGGAGAAACATAACTATGATCGACAGATTAGCACATGCTGATTACACTTGATCCATGAAGAATCAAAGAATAACGAAGCCACTAACATCAAATCTCAACAAGATCATTCAAATGAAAATTAAACTAAACATTTATCAAAATTAAGCACACAAAACTATGAAATCTTTAAAATGCCTACTCTAATCCATTTGAATGACAACCTTTTCCCAATCTTGTGGATAAATGATCTTGTTCTAGTAAGTTTTATTGAAGAAAACTGATGGAATGATTGTGAGATGTGTATGAAAACATGATTTTAAACTAAATGAGAATTATGTAAGCTAATTAAACATGATTTTATGCTAAAATGATGAATATAGGAAAATACTAAGCTAATCTAGATGAAATATAAACTAAAAGATTCAAACCCTAATTAATCTATAAGCTAAATGGATGCATTATGTGGTCATAAAAGCCATTAATGGAAGCTAAAGCTAATTAATGCAAGTAATTAAACTAAAATATGCTAAATGTGTGTTAAATATGAGTGTGAGTGTGAGTGATTCCAATAGCATAAGTTTTCTTTTGAAAAGATCAACCCATTTGTCTCCAAATAGTGACCTATTTATAGGAGAGCAAATGAGAAATTAATGGTTGAAATAAAAAAGGTCAATCAACAGTCAAGGATGGAAGAAATTGGAGGTATGGATCATGGATTATCATCAATGGATGAGAATGTAAGATGAGATTTAATCAATGGTTAAGATTCCTTCAAGAAAACACACTTTCAACTTGCCCAAGAGGTCACACATTAACTTGATCAAGAAGCTAAGTAAGTCTGTTGAGAAAAAGGAATATTCCCCTTTTTCAAATGGGTGAGAGAATATTCTTTGGAATATTCTCATGGGTGAGGGAAAAAGGATATTTAGCTAATTAAAACTAAATTAAATTATGCAAAAGGGGGAGGACTATTCCTTGGGAGTATTCCCTTGCAAGTGGGGGGAATTAGATTTAATTGATAATTAAAAGATATTAATTATGCAATTAGGAGACTTTAGAAGAATTAGGTGATATTCATTAAAAAAAATAATTTAATGAATAGGGGTAAGGTGGAATGACTAATTAAATAACTTAGGGTTATTTAATTAAATAAGAAAATTTAGGGATTTAAATTAAATTGTTTGATTTATTTAATTTAATGAGACGAAATGTTAGCATGAGAGGGGGTGAATTAACTCGATTAAATTAATTAGGTTAATAGATGCAAATGATATAATTAATTAAATAGATAAGATGATTTAATTAATTAAGTAAAAAGAGGATGGGTTTCAAGATGAAATGATGTTAGTATATTTGATTTGAGTGTATGATATCATTTAGGACATTTTTCAGTGTCTACATTTTGCACGTCTTTGAAGCGAGGTACTTGCTACTTTGGTTCAAAGACTGATGCTCCTTGGATGAAAAACTACTGCATAAATCAAAAATATAAAATTTTCTGATTTTGAGATGTCCCACTATTGCCCCAGCGAAAGGAATAAGTCGGTTCCCTACCCCCTTGAGAAATCAGGTAGAAATTTTGAGTTTTGGGTTGATTTCTCGACAAAGATTAAAAAAACTGCCCTAGGGGTCCAGAAAGGCTCTGGGATGTAAAAAACATGCCAAAAATGCAAAAAATGATGCAAAATAAGCTTCAATTTGGAAAATTTGGTGAAAATGGTGAAAAAACCCTTGCTTGATGGTTAAATTAAGGCAAAAAACCCTAGTTTGCAAGCATAAATAGGTAAGGAAGGGTCACTTTCAATTTATTTGTGCATTCACACCTTCAAGATTTCTTGCATTTTGAGCTCTAACCCTCTAACGAAATGGCACAATGAGTGCTCCCACAACACATTTTCAACCGAGTTCGGAAGTACCAGAGGCTTCCAGGCACATGACCATTGGTATGTGATTCAAAACTTAATTTGAAATTTGACTTTTAGGTGCATTTAATGTATTTTGAAATTTTATCTTTAGCAACATCGCTATATAATGATGTTATTTTTAGAATAAGTGATGTTATTTTTATTTATAGCGATGCATATGATAATTGCAACATAGTTCACAATTTAAAATTAGGTTTTCATATTTTAGATAGCGACACATATGTGTTTAGCGACACAATTTGTGATTTGAAATTTAGAGTTAGGGTTTGCCAGAGATAAATAGTGATGAATATGTGTTTAGTGATGTATATTGTGATTTACTATTTAAATGCTTTGAGCATCACTATTTGGAATTTGAATTATAGAAATGCTATCATAAATAGTGACACTATTATCATTTTGGGGGATAAAAACTCCAAACTTAGCTAGTTTTTTAATTTTGACATTGTGCACCTCGTGGGTGTAGGAGGTTATCCTACCTTTGATGTCCTGTGAGCACCGGCCCACAATTTCGTCAATACTTGGTGATTTGTATGAGTTGCGACAGGAGCACTTGGGAGAGATTGGCTTGTGGTATGTTTCTTACATGCCTGTCATAAAGACACATTTAACAATGATGATAGCGCTATGCGAGTGATGGCACAAGACCTCGTCATTCCACTTACCTACTGACAAGGCGACAGTGATGTTGGAAGATGTATGGCGGATATTACATTTTTCAATACATGGTGAGCACATGATATATAATGTTGGTGTTGGCTACGATGCATTCCATGAGGTACTTGATGAGGAGGACATTGTCCTAGTCACTTCCCAGATTAACCTCAAGATGTATAGAGGTCGAGTGTCAACTTTCAAACTGATCAGCATGGTGATTATCTTAGGCTTGGTTGCTCTAGATCGTCAAAGCACGAGATTTAGTCTGGAATGGGGTCTGGCTTGGCACAAGATATTATTCAGGAGGACTCAGTATGAATGGGGGATAGTGATGCTAGCCTCCCTCTACCACTATGCATGACTTTGTATACTGTGATGGTAGGGCTATTGGAACAGGGGTTACTCTACTTCACATTTGGGCTTGGAAGCACATCGTTGTGCTTCAACCTATTATTCAGATAAATAATGTAGAGCTAGATGATCTTGTTGTTTGGAGATACAAGGGTACCATCACCTTACATCACATAGGGCAGCTTGGTATTCCATACTAGCGTTGAGTGATTTATGACATGATAGTATTCAGATGGCATGCCAGCTTGGTACGATGATGTGCAACAATTGTTCTTCACTCAATAGACCTAATACATGCAGGGTTGAGAGCACATGAAAATTAAGAGATACCTTCCTGATAGGGTTGCTAGACATTTTGGTGAGAGGCAGGATGGGCCTGATGATCAGTATATCACCATCTTTTCTAGGTTAGGTTGGGAGACTACACAGGGACATATGATCCCAACCCATGAGGTTGTAGAGGGCTTTCGATAGTTTGTTTATTAGGCCTTGGGCCTATGATCAGGGATATGCAGATGCTCATACTACGCCTGCATATGATGCATGGTTTTTTTCTACCTCACTGATTGACAGATCCAATAGGTGCACCTCCATAAGGGAGACCGAGAGGGAGGGGTGTAGGAAAAGGTAAAGGTTAGCCAGATGATGGGTAGGGTAGGGATCAGGGTAGAGTACAGGATGGCCACAATGGCCAACATTAGTAGGATGGATAGGTCCCAGGTGCACCTCTAGTGCATCAGCAACCTCCTCAACAACTACTAATACAATAACAGCCTCCACAACGGCCACTGCTAGGGTCATATCTCCATGATGTATAGGTACAATAGTTGCAACAATAGTTTTAGGTGGTTACAGGTGGGAGGGATCAAGCTAGGTAGAAGATTTTGGCTATTACTACATAGAGACTAGGCTAGGTAGTAGGTTCATGCCTTGATAGTTGAGAGGGACCAAGAGCGTTAGCTTAGTTAGAATACTGATATGCAGTTAGCACAAGAGGTCAAATGGCACCAACAACTAGAGTCCATGATAATTGCAGCATAGGGGCAAACAATGTCTGCTTGATTGTACCAAGAGGCTGTGATCGAGGCAACCTATCATTGCATGCACTATCATTGGGATGTCCCTACGATGATTAGGCAGCCAAATTATTCATAGAGTGGGACACATCATAGGGCCGAGGATTAGCTAGAGAGACAACCTGGTGAGGGGAGCAGTTATCAGGGCTAGCTTTCTTGTATAGAATTTTTTATATTATTGTTTGATTCTTTATACGGAGATACATTCATGGGCTCCTTTTTGACAGCCTCATGGATATTGTACTTTTGACTGATATACATACACTGACTCAGATATTGTATTATGACAGTCATGATTTTTTGATATATATAAATGATACAGATTTGATATGATGTGATTTGTTCCTTTTATTTCATGATTTATGAATGTATGGATGCATTTAATGTTGATAATGTGACATGCTTATATATTATCATGTATGGATGCATTTCTTTCATTTATGCTTATGCAATATGTGATGGTATATGTGATGAGATGAAATGATATGTGGTGTACTGATATGAATGGATTTAATCTTATATTCTTTATTAGTATCTTTTCATGATATTTCATGGGATGGATGATATGACATGCTTATGTGATGTTTATGCAAATGATATGGATGCATTTCTTTTTGTGTATTTTCTATGCAGTTTTATGAGATGATGATGTATGCATATGGATGTATGGATGGATAATGCAGATGTTCATGCTCATGATATAATAATGCAATGTATGTTTATGATATGTGATGAAATGATTTAAGAGGCCTAGAATAACAAATCTATATTATTCATTCACAACTTAAATGATAATGCAATTGATATGTTCTTCATATTATGATATGTTGTGATCTATGCAAGATGTATGCATGTTGTTGATTTGTGGATGCAACAATGATATTTCTGCTGACTATCATGATACCAAGTTAGCATGGAGAGAAGATAAAAGAATGAGATGATTGGAACATTGATTTTGATGATTGATTCAAAAGATCCGACAAGTCTATGATCCACCAAGAATTTATTAGTGATGGTGATGAGAAATGCATGATGATGATGATGATTTTCTCACATATTGGGATTGGGATTTTCCATTGTTCCTTATTGTTTGATATAACACATAGATACGATGCATCAAGGTATTGATAACTAGGATGGCATTGTATCTAGTGTAATGGACTTTGACTCTACAAACAGATAGGATAGTTCTTGTTCACACCTTGACATATGAAAACCTCATTGGAATGTAAGTTAGAAGCTTAGAATATGATGCAGAACAAAGACAACAACTCACCCAATTCCACACAAAACTCAGATTACACAAACTCCATATCGATTAAATCCAAAATTAACAATTACTTGTGTTAATTTTAATCAATTTACAATTGCACAATATCACAATTTGAAAGCCAACTAAATACATTGATCTTTGATTTCATAAAAATAACACATTACAATATTGAATCCCACCTTCAAAGATCTACAATCATATCAAAACCTTTATTGTCAACTCCCATGCAGCCTAAGCTTCCATCCTAGCTTTTTACCTGCCTCCTCTATACTAGCTTTCGGCTTTTATCATTGGCTTATTCACAACACTAATAAAAATTTCTTTATCTCCATGCACTATCTACAAAGTGACCATTATGGCTTAGCAAGTTGTTCTCCTAATCTTGCCCGATGTCTTTACATCTGCCCAACATACTTTTGCTAATCAACTATCATTTACCTTAACTTCTCTATCTACTACATGGAAATTATTTGGTCCTTCTTATTCCAACACGCCTCTATACTCAATATTCTTCATTGATTTAAATTTTCCTTAAGATACAAAGGAATTTGTATTACTTCGACATTTAAGTCATTTCCTGGCACGATCTGCTAAGTCTTCTAGGCCCGCACAATCTCTTTACTCTTTTCCAAGTGGCTTCTTAGCCCTTCAACCTCCTTCCCTTTGTGGCACAAGCTCTGATATGTCTAACACCAATTGCTGAAATTAAAATCTCTTGAGTTGTGTTGAAGCTTATACTCCCTCCTCATTCTTTCACAGCCACCCTCACTTTGCTACGCCCTTGTTGGCATATGCATTCAAATGAATTTAACTTCTTTAAGACGGGTTACTTGCTTGGCATCCATAAAGCATTCCTTCTGTATTTTCTTGATGTCACGACCCATACTCCTTCTCTAGGCATTGTTTTATTGATTCCATCTCAAGTTCATATTCATTGGACTCTTTATCTTCCAATGCCAATTCGCTGCTTTGTTCATTTTCCCATGTCCATTCACATATTCTTCTTGTGTTATTTTTTCTAATTTTATCCCTTTTTCCTTTTATAAAATCATTAATGCCAATAATATCTTCAGTAGAATAATTAAAATAAAATTGGAATAAAAAGACTATTTACAATAATGTCGGTCCAACTCTCTACAATCCATTATCAAAATTAGGTTAAACTATTCGAAGAAGAAGAAAAATAAATAAAACCAAACCAATTTTTTTGTCCATGTAGGATTGCACATGGATCCAAATGCTCCTACATCATACTCTCAGGCAAAGAAAAGATTCAAGCTCCGCTTGAAAAGAAGATAGCAATCATTAGAACCATGTTTGAAATATTTTGCTAGATGTCTTTAAGTCTCTGCACATTGTCTTCTTTGGAACAGTTCCATGCTACAATCGTACCTCGATTCTCATAAAGATTCCACTTCGTCTATTGTAATATGCCTTTACACAACATATCTTTCTCACACAACTACCCTCTACCCAACAAAGATCCTATAAGATGCTTCCTCTACCCACCTTCTCTTGGTGGAGGAACTCTACACCTTCTACCCAGCTTTATCTCTACTAGAGGATAACAATTACAGACTCTATTTCACATCTACAACAAACTTTCTCTCACAAATCTCTTGTCCTGGTGCATACCTTCCACTCTCAATGTCTTCTAGATCTGATACCAATTTGATGCAAATCAAAGACAACAACTCACCCAATTCCACACAAAACTCATATTACACAAACTCCATATCAATTAAATCCAAAATCAACAATTACTTGTGTTGATTTTAATCAATTTACAATTGCAAAATATCACAATTTGAAAGCCAACCGAATACATTGATCTTTGATTTCATAAAAATAACACATGTTACAATATTGAATCCCACATTCAAATATCTACAAACATATTAAAACCTTTATTTCCAACTCCCGTGTGGCCTAAGATTCCTTCCTAGCTTTTTACCCGCCTCCTCTATACAAGCTTTCGCCTTTTATCACTGGCTTATTCACAACACTAACAAAAATTTCTTTATCACCATGTGCTATCTATATAGTGACCATTCTAGCTTAGCGATTCATTCTCCTCATCTTTCCCGGTGTCTTTACATCTTCCCAACGTACTTCTGCTAATCAACTATCATCTGCCTTAACCTCTCTATCTGCTACGTGGAAATTATTTGGTCCTTCTTATTCCAGCGCACCTCTATACTCACTATTCTTCATTGATTTCAATCTACCTTAAGATACAAAGGCATTTGTATTGCTTTGACCTTTAAGTAATTTTTGAGCATGATCTTCCAAGTCTTCTAGGCCTATGCAATCTCTTTACTCTTTTCCAAGTGGTTCCTTAGCCCTTTGACCTCCTTCCCTTTGTGGTGCGGACTCTGATATGTCTGACACCAATTGCTGAAATTGAACTCTCTTGAGTTGCGCTAAAGCTTATAATCCATCCTCATTCTTTTGCAGCCACCCTCACTTTGCTATGCCATTGTTGGCATATGCATTCAAATGACTTTAACTTCTTTCAGACGGGTTACCTACTTGGCATCCATAAAGCATTCCTTTTTTATTTTCCTAATGTCGCAACCCATACTCATTCTCTAGGCACTATTTTATTGACTCCATCTCAAGTTCATATTCGTTGGACTCTTTACCTTCTGATTCCAATTCACAGCTCTCTTCATTTTCCCATGTTCATTCACATATTCTTTTTGTGTTATTTTTTCTGATTTTATCCCTTTTTCCTTTTATAAAATCATTAATACCAATAATATCTTTGGTAGAATAATTAAAATAAAATTAGAATAAAAATACTTTTGACAATAATGTTAGTCCAACTCTCTATAATCCATTATCATAATGAGGTTAAACTATTCGCAAAAGAAGAAAACAAAATAAAACCAAACCAATTTTTTTGTCTGTGTAGGATTCCGCATGGATTCGGATGGTCCTACATCAGAATATATTGGACCAAACCATATGCAATAGTCAACAACCTACTCCAAACAACTTTCCTACACACAACTAAGCATGTACCAAGATTATTTTACAAGAATACCCACAAGCACAACAAACAAAATATAATGATCGATGCCACATCCCTTTCTCTCTAAATTGCTTTGATAGAAATCATCGAGAGGTCCTCATAATGGGTCTATAAGATAAATCATAAGAAAAGATCAAAGACAAACAGTCAGTGTTCTCTATATCTCTTTCTAGTTTAATTTTAGCTAAGGTGATTTTTGATACTGATGTCCATCGTAGGAAGGATGCATCCTAGGAAATGTTGATCAGATGGTTTTGATTAGGATGAGGTGCTTGATAAGCCATTGAAATAAACTTCACTGACACATTTACCTATGATTTAGACTTTAGATTTTGACACTTAAGTTCTCACTTTACGATTTGCTATACTTGCTTTCTATTTGTTTTACCAAAGGTTGAAAGTGATGCTTGATTTATCATGGATGGAGTTTATTATCAGTGAAGTGAGATGGGATGGATGATTTTGGATTTTTTGGAATATTTCAATGTTTTTTGTGTTTTGAAAATGTTTTGAGGTTGTTTAGATCTTTTGAATGTTTTCTAATTTTTTTGGATTTTCAAATTTCAAATGTTTTTGCATTTTCTAATATTTGAATCTTTAGGGTTTTCTAATATTTGAATGTGTAGGGGTTTTCTAAATATTTGGATGTTTTTGGGATTTTTGTTATCTGGATGTTTTTTTGTTTTCTAAGTTTCGACCAAGAACCTAACCTAAAAGACCTATCCTAGTGGCCTCGGGGGCTAATCAAATATTAGCCTTTCCTATGTTATACACGCAGAGACCATGTAGTTTGACTAACTCAACTTATTAAACATGAGATATGAACATTTGAGAATGTCAGATTATTATGATAGACTCCTAAAGGACTTACCTAGGGTGTCTCGGGGGCACATCAATGATGGCCTTTCCTATGTTCAAGCTCAAAGAAAATGTAGTTCGACAAGGTTTTGTTTTTGGATTTTCAATGTTTTGACCTTTTTAGGGATTTTGATGTGTTTTAGATGCTTTGGATTTTAACTATATAGGATTTTGCAAATGTTTTTGGATTTTCTGATGAACATTTTACAATTTTTTTTTTTGGATTTTTGATGACCTTAAGATATACAAGAACTTAATCTGATCCATAAAAAAATTCCCCCAGTGTTCATGTGATAGACTACCTCAATATAGGTAGGAAAAACTAACCTTTGGAATATACAAGGTAGTACTAAGGGGATACAATACTTCACAATATCAAGCTATGATAAGGATATGGATGGGTGGACGGAATAAATAGGATAAATGATGTGATTCCAAGAATGACAGGATAAAGAGCCAAAGAATAGACGGAGGTGCTTTATTTATGTGAGGTGCCTGTTTGCCAAGTTTTCATCAAGGTACTTGTCCAGAGCACCACCGAAGTGTTTTCACTAGAGGATGTTTTTTTTTCTTTGTTGTTTTCAATCCATTTTCTCATTTTTTGATTTTTTTGTATTTTCAGATTCATACCCTTCAAGACTTAGGCATAATTTTTTTAAAGATGCAAACTATTGGTTGGTTCTTGCAAGGGTTCACCTTCAAGTGTTGAAAATTGATATGCTCCTGATCCATAACTTGTTGTGATGACAAAGGGAACCAACCAATTAGGCTGAAACTTTCCTTTACTGTCCTGATCTAGAAGGTTCTTTTGATTCTACTTTAGGACAAGATCCCCTACCTAGAAAGACCGACATTTGATTTTCTTGTTATAGCTCTATTTCAATCAGTTTTGATATACTTGTAAGTGATTGAGGGCATCAAGACAATGCTCATCCAAGAATTCTAGCTTATTTAGCCAAGATATTTTGCATTCTTCATCCGTGATCAGGTTTTGTAGTGACAGTCATAGTGATGGGAGCTCAACCTCAGTAGGAAGAATGATTCTGATTCATAGACCAAGGAAAAAGGGGTTGTACTTGTTGTCATGCAGATATTGGTTCGATAGGCACAAAGATTTGGATTTAACTACATATGCCAATCATGACCAACTTCATTGACCTTTACTTTAGGAATTTTAGAATGGTCTTGTTTGGAGCCTTAGCTTGATCATTTCCCTAGGGGTAATATAGTGTTGGATGTTTAATCTTTGGCATAGCTCCTTCACATCCTAATTCTTGAAGGGTGTTCCATTATCTAAGATAAGGGTTTGTGAAACACCATAACAGTAGATTAGGTAATTCAAGAAAAACTTGGAAATTTTCTTCTTCGTTATGTAGGTTATAGGAATGGCTTCAACCCACTTAGTAAAGTACTTAGTGGCTATTATGATAAACTTGTGGCCATTTGATGAGGTTGGGGTAACCTTTCCTATGAGGTCAAGTCCTCACTAGAAGAAAGGCCAAGTTGTGATCATTGGTTGCAAATATTGAGTTGGAGCATGATTCGGGTCTCCATGTTGTTGACACTAGAAACACTTCTGCACTTACTGATGATCTTCTCTTTCCATGGTTGGCCAATAATACCCTATCCTCAATAGTTTCTTAGCTAAATTCATACCACTAGAATGGGAACCAAATATACCATCGTGTACTTATTTTAAAGTGATCAAGGCTTCCTATTGGTTAAGACATCATAGTAATATCCCTTCAATGCTTCGGCGGTAAATGGTATCACCTAGGATCATAAATCGGGATGCCTTCTTAACACAGGTTCTTTTAAGGTTCTAGGTGATATCAAATGGGAGGGTTCTTCTGCTTAGGTAGGTAAAGATGTCATCATACCACAGGGATCCAAGACCAATAATGACACACATGATATCAGATTCTGAGATTTTGAAAGTTGGTACAAGAAGTTGTTCTACCAAGAATTTGCATTGCAGGATGTTCAACATGTCTAATAGTGATATGATTGTTTCCATAGCATTTCTTGCTCTGTTGTTCATGCAAAGAATCTACTCAAAGATTATGTCTATGAAGAGGTCTTTGATACTTTCTACAATCTTCTTGTAAGGAGTAAGCTTATTGTCCTTAGTTTGGTAGTCGTCATTGACTTGGTTGATAACCAACTGTGAGTCTCCATAGACTTTTATTTCTTGTATCTATCATTAAACTACTATCCTTAGACCTGTGATTAGGGCTTCATACTCATCAATGTTGTTAGTGCATGTAAATGATATCATGTATTACTTTGGAATGTAATCACCTTGAGGGGTAATAAAAATAATACCCGCTCCTAATCGATGTTGGATAAACAATCCATCAAAGTACATTTTCCACTAATTTTTTGTATTGACAAGGAATATTGATTCATTCAGGAAATCATATATCAATGGATTCTTTGCATAGATAGGTGCCTCTACTATTTGGCATGTGATCACTTGTAATTTGATTTCCTTGTGATCCACATACTCATGTCAAATTCAGTTAAGATCATTACCCATTTGGCCATTTGCGTAGTGAGAATTGCTTTGGATAACATGTATGTTAATGGGTCAATCTTTGTAATGAGCTTAATTTGCTGCGACAACATGTAGTGTTTGAAATTTTGTGAAGAAAAAACCAATGCTAAGAATGCTTTCTCAATGGATGAATAGCTCATTTGATATCCCACTAAGGTCCTGTTGATGTAATAGATAGCCATCTCCTTTCCATTTTCATCATGTTGTGCCAAAAGAGCACCTAATGTTGCTAATATTGCTGAGCTATATAGGATCAGAGTTTTTTTTGGTATCAGTGGCATGAGAATTGGTGTCAATAGGTAGTCCTTAATCTATTGGAAAGCTTTGTCACACTTCTCATCCCACTTGTAAGTTATTCCTTTGTGGAGAAGATGTGAAAAGGGGTGGATTTTGTTTAATAGTTGCGTTATGAACCTCCTAATGGACTACAATCTTCCTTGTAACCCTATCATCTACTTTAATGTTTGTAGTGGTTCCATGTCTAGGATAGATTTTACCTTTGCTGGATCAATTTATATCCCTCTTTGTGAGGTGATATAGCTGAGAAGTTTCCCTAATGTAACCCCAAAGACACTTTTTTTGGGTTTAGTCATACCTTGTATTCTTCCAGTCTGTCAAAGATGGGTCCTAATACTTCTATGTGCTCACTTATTTTCTTTGGCTTTCCCAAAATATTGTCCACATAATCTTCAATTGTTTTGTGGATCATGTCATGAAAGATGAGGTTCATTACTCTCTAATAGGTTTCTCTTGCATTCTTTAGCCCAAACGACATCACATTCTAGCAATATGTCCCCTATGGATAAGTGAATGTAGTTTTGTGTTGATCCTCCTTGGCGATCATGATTTGGTTATAGCCTGAAAACCATCCATGAGTTATATAATTTCATGCCTAGCTGTTAATTATACTATGATGTTGATGTTAGGCAGAGGGAAATCACACTTTGGGCATGCTTTGTTCAAATCTCTAAAATTAGTGCATATTCTAATGCCCCCTATGGGTTTTGAGACTAGTACTAGGTTTGAAACACCCCCAAGATAATCTATCAATTGAATAAATCCAACGTCAAGAAGCTTTTGTAACTAAATTTTGACCAAGAGTGCTATTTGAGGGTACATCCTCCTTAACTTTTTCTTTCCTAGTTTGGCTTTAGGATAGACTACTAAATGATGTACTACTACTTCTGGATCAATCCCTAGAATATTTGTGTATGACCATGCAAAGTTAGCTCTTTGCTCTTTTAGGATTGTTGCTAGGTTCTTTTGTTCTTCATCCAATAGGGATTCGACATAGAAAGTGATCTTAGGTTCTTCTTTTGTTCCCACATTGACTGGAGTGGCCTTTTCTACTAACATGATTGATTTCTCTAGATGTATTGCACTAAGGGGGAGATTGAATCCCTCATCCTTGGGTGCCTCAAAGAAGTTTTCACCCTTGGATACGTCCTTTCTTTTTACTATTTTTGGATCAAAAAGTGCCATAGTGTGGTTTTCACTCAAATATTTGCAAGTCTGTTGCATGTCATCAATTTTGTGATTGAAGGACTCAATTGTTTCCCCATAGTACGATCCTAAGTCTAGCTCTATGTCAAAACCTTCATTGTGATCTGCCCATGGTAAGTTGTCATGGATTCCCATGAATTTTTATATTGATTCATCATTTTCAAATAAATCTAGAATCGGTGGTCCTTGTTGGTCCAAGTCAATGAGTTGCGAGTATACTAGGCATATTTCATTTGGTTGGTTACTTGGGGTGAAGGTTGATGTGGATAATGTTGGTTTGTTTTACTATAACCAGGTTGATCTTCTAATCTACCTATGGAATTTCCAATTCCAATCAAGGGCAGCTCGAAGGACCTGGACCAATTGATGAGGATTTTAAAGACCTTTTACACTTTGGGCTCTACAAGACCCGGGAGGGTGATCCCTTAATGTTTTTACAACATCTGCATCATTATCATAAACAACATTAACATACAATAGATAATCTCATTTAATAGCTCAACACAATAGGATAATATCAAATAGAATTGGTTGTTCATTGATAATATCAACTATTTGGAGCATGAGATAACTACAACACAGGGATTTAAAATGATTTTAAATTTATAAAATGTTTCTAAGATGCACTAAGCTGCAAGATAAATCAGTGCCTAATTCTGGGCCATGGAGTCAAACACATAAAAAGAACTCATCAACAAATGACATTCAACCAGTGGATTTAAATTGTTAATGCCTTGCATGAACTGTTAGTGTCTTACACCAACAATCCCACTCTTGTTATCAATCAAACTCTCCTTACCAAATCCAACCTACAGACTTGAAATCACTGTTATCTACTCAAAGCATTTAACCATTTCCTTGAAATAGACCCATAAACAAATAACACAATCTCATGAAATTTGAGATGACAAACTCAAAGATACTTTGTATTATTGAATTCATATGATTAAATTGTACAAGTATGGAGAAAATTTGAAGATGTTCATGAATTTGCACACACTTTCATGATTTATTTGCATAAACTAGCTGTATTTGCTTATGAAATAAAAAAATTACAGCTTATAGACTCAAATTATGACTCAGAACTTGACATTTCTCTATCTACCCTAGCCTCATATAAAACCCCAAAACCAGAACTTTATCTCTGAATCTGAATAATGAGAAGAGAAGAGAGGAAATAAAAGAAGAGAATATTCAAAATGTTAGAAACCAAGATCAGCTGCATGCAATCACCTGTCACATGCAAAAGACATGAAGAACCAAAGAAGATGTTCTGTAAACCTCAAAGTAAAAATGCATTAAAGAGAATCAATTATTACAAAGAGATCAATCCTTATCAAGGAGATCAAGAAACCCTAAAAGGGAAACCCTAAATGAAACCCTAGTGTGCAAACTTAATAATTAATTAATTATTAATGTGCCTAAGTTTAGCTTAAGTAACTAAAGTAATAAGTGACTTAATTAATTAACCAATATGATATAATTAATTAAGTGGAATAACTTATTACTCTAACACCCCCCCATAAGATGAACTTAGGAAGAAGCTAAAAGACTAGAATAAGATGCATGAAAGCAAAGTTGGGTCCTAACAACTAGGCCTGATTAGGTACCCATTTACAAATGCAAGAATGAGGTAGAGAAGGAAAAACCCAGTGGGACAAAACCCCCCTACAATGAGATGACATATTGCAAAGAAGCACTGGAAGAACTCTGTAGAGTAACACTGGAACCTGATACTGGAAAGCAAGGAAATATTCTTCGTTTACTACTAAAACCAGATGAGAGTCACTGATTGACTCAAGGAATCATGATAAAGCAACAGCAAACCCGATGCCACGGAACACTCAAAAACTCCAAACGAGAACAACCCTGGAATCTATGAAGCAGCAAGTGATTATTTAATGATGTATTACTGAAAATGAAGTGCAAAGATGCAAGATGCACCCTCCCAACTACCAAAACATCCAAGTAATCTCCAAACAACCCATCGGGCCAAATATGGACTAAGTGATCAACCTAGGATAGATATAGAAAAGTGCATGGACAGCAACATAGAGCTCCTTAATACCTTTCCAACGCCGCAAAGATAGCGAAAATCAGAGATCGTGGCAAAAAGTTATGAGCTCGGAAGTCCAAAATAAAAATCTGACTTCAAACAATAATAAATATAGAAAAAAAAGTAAAATAATAAAAAATAAATAGCACCACTAGAAAGTGCTTGGAACCAGCTTTCCGGCGATATCTCGTTTGCCCGATTTCGATGCCATATGCCCAAGTTATGACCAAAAGAAAAAAAACTGCTATTTTGGGGCAAATTAGGGCTAGGAAGGGCCAAAAGAGCGTCATACGGATGCTAACGTCATGTTGATGTTAGTGGTTCATGAGCATAAAATTGATGGCCGTCTGGCTATCGAGGCAAAAAAATGCCTCCCTTATCGGAAAAAAATTTCGGCCGCCGATTTCTTGCAGAAGTGACGGAATATTCTCAGAATCTCCCAGAATATACTCTGCACGTCCCAAAATATTCCTTTGTCGGTTTTATCAGTGGGGGATCGGACTGAGGGTTGGTCCACCATAGGACCATCGGCGATGCTGGAAAGCCGCCAAAGGCTAGGCGGGGGCCTGTGGTCCTCCATAGGACCTCGGCTTGGTAGAAGTGCCCGGCGGGGGTTGAATAGGCCAAGGAGGTTGAGCGGCGCGGCGGTGGGAAGCGCTGGTGACGGCAGCAGAAGGGTGGCCACCCAGTGGCCACCGAGCGGTGGATCTGCTTAGAACTGGAAGTGCCGACACACACCCTAGAAAGAGCACTTTTTTTATATTTTATATTTATTTTTGTGCATCGAAAGACATGCTAGGAAGGCCGTACGACCCCTATACATTTTTTTTTTCTTCCAAACCAACTGCTCAGAAATCGACAAAACGAAGGGCATTTTTAGGGTTTTTGGCCACTACGAATGCAATGGCAGTGTCCGTTTGAGCCCAAACGGTCCCAAAAAATTGGCTACCCCCATATCTTGCAAAAAAGATGCCTGTGGAAACCCTTGCATTAGAAACTCACTAAAAGGCCATATCTTCATATCACGAATAGGCAGCTGCAGGTCTGGAGCTCTGATACCATGTTAGAAACCAAGATCACCTGCATGCAATCACTTGTTACATACAAAAGACATGAAGAACCAAAGAAGATGTTCTGTAAACCTCAAAGTAAAAATGCATTAAAGAGAATTAATTATTACAAAGAGATCAATCCTTATGAAGGAGATCAAGAAACCCTAAAAGGGAAACCCTAAATGAAACCCTAGTGTGCACACTTAATAATTAATTAATTATTAATGTGCCTAAGTTTAGCTTAAGTAACTAAAGGAATAAGTGACTTAATTAATTAACCAATATGATATAATTAATTAAGTGGAATAACTTATTACTCTAACAAGAAGCCCTAAAGCTGATCCGGAGATGCCATCTGGAATCCTCCTCACTATTGATCAATAGAATGCAAAGTATCTCTCCTCTCTCTGTAACTGAATTTGCCTTTGTTTTTAGTTGCCAAGCAATAGAAAAAATTCCCATGTGAAAATATCTTCTTTTATCAGCTGTGTGAAAATTCCTTAGCTTGTTTCCCTGTGAAAATTTCATTTTTTGCCTCTATTCTTTGGCTGCATATTACTTTCACATTCACTTTATATTTTACCTTCACTTTATTAAAGTTCTCCAACTTTAATATTAAAGGCTTTAATTCATTTAACTCCCAGCGCATAACATTTTATATTTTATAAAGTGAATACTAAATTCACTTTTCTTATCCCTCATTGAAATGTCTCATAGCTACATTTCATATTTTAATGCCCAGTCATAAAATATTCACCACAAAGTGAATATTAAATTCACTTCTCTCACATTCCTTTTACATTGCCTCTGTTTATTCTCACGTGCATTTTAAAATCCGACATTTGTTTATTCTCCACAAGATAAAATATTTCATTTAAAATGCAATAAAGATTCTGAACAATTTCATCACCAGTAAACAGAATTACCCATACCTCTATTTACTTCATATTTTATAGTGAAACATTTTATATTCTAGTTTTGGCTCCAATCATAAACATTTACCCATTTTTATTTATGTTTACACTTTAGAGAAAATTTTAAAATACAAAGTTCCCTCACATTTATCAAGCACACTGAAAACTTTAATGCTCTACTTATGAAGATATTTATTGGGCCTACCACTTATTCTCCACGCATAAACATTTAACGTTAAATGTTTTTTTTCCTTTTATAAGGCAGACGGGGGCTCTTTAAATCAAATGCATTTAAATTTTCGAGGGGCCCACTTCATATCCTCCTCAATACCCAACGAGCACTTCAATTATATTTGGTGAAGGTTTACTAAACCTTTATCAAGTAACATTAACATTCACCACTCAACAAGAATTCCATCCAAGCCCCACATGCCACATGGGGTGATCCCGCTATCTCACGGAAATTAACCGGTGAGCACTTTCAGATTGCGATTTGGTAGGGGACGGCTTGGATCATACTGCATTTGGCCCTAATTTTCTGCCATTGGATCTCCCTTAGTCTGCTTTGTTGATAATTTTTCCCTAATTCTTTGTTCGGTGTTTGAGCTCGAGCATCCTCTGGCTATGGCGGCAACCTCCCTTTCCTGTATTGAATTGTGTTCTTCCTGTAGCAATTTTGATGCCCTTCTCTGGTCCCTTTCCTGTATTGAATGGTGTTCTTCCTGTAGCGGCATTCAAGAGTTTCATCTATGCATATTATGCCTTATCAAATGATCTCCATTTATTTTCCAAGGTGACCATGCTTCATCTATCGAGCCCCTTTTGTTTTCATCATTTCAAAAGAATTTAAAAAAATTCTTTTAGCTTTTAGACTCTTGTGAGTGTGCCATGCCCTGCTTCAAGTCACACACACTTTCCAACTAAATCCTTGTGTATGCACTAGGGTCTTCCTGCACAGGCTATGCCTTTAGTGCACCTCTTTAATCTCATTAGTCTGCTTTGAAGTTTCCATAGGCCTCGTCATTAAATCTTGTGGATTCACACTGTGCTGGTGCAGTTGCGTGAAAGTTGCTAACACGTTTTCCACAAAATCTATTTGGATTAAAATAGGCCACCTATGGAGTCATTTTCCTGTGTTTATGCCTTTGCATGCCTCCTTCAATGAATTATGAGGCATATCTGTCCATCATCTGCTTGAAATTTTTTAACAGCTTTTAATAAACCGCTTGGTCTGTAGGAAAATGGAGCATCACATTTTCTAATACTGGCACCAAACAAATGTCTATTTATAGTTGGCTTGAATGGGGTATTTTGTATTTCTTTTGCCTCTAACCAGTGCTTCATCCAAGTGTGGCCCTTACTCACAACACATATTTATTTACTTTTCAATTTATAAAACCTTGGTGAATTCCAGTTTGTATTGTGCTAGGCGTGGTATTTCTCCAACCAGTGTGCGGGCTCCTCTTTCACTTCCTTTTGCATTTGTTTTTAGTTTCCCTCAGGCTCACCTTAGTGGAATTCATTGAAGCTTTGATGGATTTACATAGAGTATTGTTTATTCATTTGTGCACTTGCCAAGAATTTTATGGTGTCCCCTGCTACTGGTTCGAGCCTCTCCAAGCTCGATGACGGTCTTCAAAATTTCTAAAGACTTGTGAAGTGTGCATTTGCTACATATGTGGCATTTAATTGCACATTGCATTTATCTGAAAGTTGCTAAAGCCTCTTCAACAGATGCACTCTAACATACCTTGCAATGTTGGCATTTCATTCCCAATAGTCACCGTTCTCCTCTGTTTTGCTAAGACAACAAGTGCTTAGTTCATTCACACAAATTATTAAAGTGAAGGCCTCTGCATTGGCCTCTTTCAATTGATCAATCTGACTGCAAGCCAATCATGTTTGTACTCTATTTCAAACTTCTTCAATGACTCCAACATGTATACATGTGCTCACATCATGAGGAAACATGGACAGTAATAATCCAATAGAATCTGTCCTTTCAGTATTTATACCAATCATTGGCTGAATGGGAACTCGATGATATGGATGAAGTTGCCTGGAGTTGCTAACAAGACTTCATTCCTTTCTTAAGAAAGGACTAATACATCAAGTTATGGAGATAACTACAATGCATTAGGTTAGGGTATTGATTCAGAAAATTTATAAATTCATTAGCAATACTAATGAGAGTATATCGGCATGATTCTCAATGCCTCACACAAATCATAGTTACCACTTCACTTTGTATACATACTTTCATTGAGCCATTCCTTTGCCACTATGTTACACCCCGTGGTAGTTCAGTGAAACACTATCTTCAACAAAAGGATGAAAGAAGCTTACAATGATGAGAGATAGCAACCCATTAATAAAACATGCTCAGAAGTTCATGCCCTTCATAACCAAAATGTCCTCCAATAAGAGCATGTCGGGTCCCCATATGGGCCCGGCTAAAAAAAAAAATCACTTTCAAACAACTTTCATGCTCAAATATATCTAGGGAAACTTCTGAGTGCTCCTGAAGTAAAAACACAAACTAGGTTTTCATTAAAACTTGCTTTTTGGCACTGTTGCAGAATGGTGAAAACTAGCTAAATTAGCTCTGGAATTGGCCTTGAAAACTAGGCAAATGACCTCCTTAAGATATGAAAGCTTGCAGGTATGTAGCCATTGGTCCAGAGATTTGAATACAAAAAATGGATCGGAGAAAGGAATCACGAGGAAAAATTTATTAATTGGAAAATTTTCCCTCAGAATTTTCTGCAAGTGTAGTTTTGAACCAATTGAAACTGACCCAATCACCATCTTGCAAAAATAGCAAATCAACTCCTAGGAGGCTGTCATTAGAGACAATAGCACATTTGGGTGCATTGAGCATGTGTGCAAGAAGGATGTAGCTTCAATCATCACTGATCAAAAGATATGAGGTGTCAAATTTTACCACCTTGAAACATTGTCAGCAATGCAAATGCAAAACTAGAGAAATTGCATTTGGTTTTGACCTGCTAAAAATAGCAAATCAAGTCATAAAGCTCTGAAAATTGGCATGCAAGCTCATCTTGGTATAGAGAATGTATAAAAACATTTATTTTATCTTGATGATCAATTGGTTGCACAATGCAAGCTCAAACGGGAGGCAACTTTGTAGAACTGAACGTTTGCAAACAGCCGAACAGTGACAAAACCCTCTAGCTTCACTTTTCAAAACATTGAAAAAACTCATCGTGAGAAGCTAAAAATTGACATGCACGTTCACATAGGACACATGAATGTGTCTACAAAGGGATTTTGCATGAAAATCAATAAGCTTCAAGTTATGACCTCTCAAATTAGGCCATTTAGGCAGATTAATTAGGTGCACTTTTGAAAGTGCAGAGGCCAAATTTTCAATATGGGCATCTCAAATTTGCAAAATTTGAGAGTGCCAATAGATATCATGAAGAGGGAGTTATTCTCAAATAGGTTAGCAACAATGAGGGGGAATTCGTCTAGGGTAGTATCATGTGTTGTTGGTAACCAAGAAGAAGCCTTAGCCTATTTAGCTGAAGTACATTTTCCAATAAGGGTGACCTTCAAGTAGTACAGCCTAAGCCAAGATTATTTGGATGTTTCTTAGGAACGATAGGTTCTAGCAAACTATTGTCATTTTTTCCTAGTTTCTCATTCTTGGTATAGCCCATTCCCTTCATTAGTTGTAATCCTTTGTTATCATCTTCCATGGGAAGAATGGGAATAGGTATTTCATCCTGATATAGCAGTTTAGAGACATCTTCCTCATTGACATCTTCTTTGTTGAATTCCCCCCATTTGGTTAAGGTAGTAGCTTCCATTTTGATAGTGTTAGGTGTGGGTTTCTTATGAGATTTGGGAGAAAGAGGTAACTTTACCAGTACAAAAATATCCTTCGTTATCTTATAGTTTCCACAACCATCATCTTGGATCACTACCTTGATGTCAGGTATGCTCTGCACAATGAGTGCTTTCATTTCAGAGGTAGATGCAAGGGATGATGGGTTAACAAATGAGGTAGAAGGTGTAGGCCCTTCGTCATTCTTGGGTATTTGGGGGATTTTATAGAACTTGGCCTCAAGATTCTTGCAATAGTAAAAAGGCTCAGGATCTCCATAGATAGTAACTTCTCTACCCTCGAAAGGAAACTTGACACATTGATGGTAGGTTGAAACTATAGCTTTTAAGATATGGATCCAAGGTCATCCAAGTAGTATGTTGTAGGGAAGATCCAATTCTAACACTTGGCATGTAGTTTCTATGATGAGGGGGCCCACTTGGATGTGTAGTGTGATGATGCCTTGTGATACCCATTCTTGGTCATCATATACCTTGATGGTGGTTCTATTTGTCTTCTCAATAGTATCCTCTGAATAGCCGAGGTTATTGATCAATTGAAGGGTACAAATGTTCAAACCAACACCTCCATATACTTAGAATCTTTTAGCCTTGTTCTTATGAATGATGAACTCAAGGTGTAAAGCATGATTATGAGATGGCTATAATAGTAGGTCTTGTTCCAAGAAGGTGAGGAGATGATTAGTGATAAGCCCTACCATAGTGGTGTAGAAGCACCTTGAAAACATCATGCTCCATTTGAGAAAATCCTGAAATTTGATTCAATTTTATTGTCTCCACATTGTAAGGAGGTCTTATAAGTCATTTTTCCTATGTTTAGGTCATTAGAAGGTTTAAGGTTTAATTCCTATGTCCATTTTTTGAAAAGTTGTCAATATTTGCAAAAAATGCACAAATGCAAAAGTGTAAAAATGTAAAAGGTTGTAAAGAGGTGGAAGGTGAGTAGTCACCTTATTCAAATTCATTAGGAATTAGTTATAAGGTGATGAGATAGATTTGAAATTCCTTTAAAAGGCCTTTTAAACTTTGTGGGTGATTGAATAGATGAATTGGATCAATAAAAAAAGATTGTTTCTTGCATTTTTTACAAAAAATACTCTCTTAAATGGTGTTGTACGGCCTTGAACGGGCATGATTGTGTGTCTAATTAATAGTAAGTAATATTTGTATCAATAACCTTCCATTTAAACTTGGTTTCATGCATGTGGCTAGTAATTTGAGTTAGTAATGGTGATTTCTTTGAAAACTGTCAAAACCCTCTATTAGGGTAAACAAAGATAATAAAAATTGCATTACTCTCGTTTTATCCATTGGAATTCACTAACATTTGGTGGAAATTCTCTTAGTAGCATCTACTTTGATATTTTTGAAGTTTTAGATTGAATGATCAAGATTATGGAGTGGAGAATTTAAGTTTAGGACTAATTTTTTTGTGGACAGTCTACTAAAATAGTGTTTAGAGAGGAATAACACCTAGGATTTGTATAAATGCTTATGGGAATGGAAATTTAATGGATTATTAATCTTGAACAAGTCAAATAATCAATGTTTGAAACATTGGTTAAGTAAATTGGTGATTGGAGTTAGTATATTCAATAAAACCTGTTTGGAGCAAAGCCTAATAGGCCTAAACTGCACGTTACCAGTCCTATTTTCATCATGGCTTTCTAAAGTAACATATATTAGTTTTGGATATGATTTAGAACCCTTCAATGGGTGTATAAAAATTTCTTTACAGTCTGGAGATTGAGTCTGCAGTTAAAGTTATGCCTAACATTCTATAAGTGCTTGGCTACTAGACAATTGGACTCTAAGAAGGAATGAACAAAATATGATGGGGCATACATTGGTAAGAGTTTGTTTTGGATGAGTTAAGGTTCATAAAGGCTAATTGAGGCTTGAGAAATCTGGTTTTGGGCCTGAGAGGTTGAAAGCTTTAATTGTGCCATGTGGAGGTCATTGTTTTTGTGAAGATTTCTTTTGGAACTTGAAGAGTTTGAGGGATTGAATCCCTAATTGTGAAATTTGTATTCAAGTGTGATTGTTTCTTTCTCTAGCATTGCATCACATAGCTTGAAACTATTCAGTATCTATATCCATGGGAACGTATGACGTAGACAGAGCTTCCTCTAGAATTTCCCCATGTGTGGGGGATAGCCTCAATAGTTCTAAGATAGAAATCTATGTGGGGGTCTTCTCATGCTGGTCTAGGAGATTGTACTTGTTGGTATTTGATGTCGGCTAGGTAGGGTGTGCCCCAGATTGAGATGGGACTCCTTGGACAATGACCTTGCTACATCATGTGGTGACTCCACATTGATGTCAATCAGGGGTCAAACAACTCAGATCACTAAACTAAAAAACTTCTCTTTTGAGGCAACTTTCATTCACAAAACAACTTGACTCAAAATGCCCAAACTGAGAATAAGGCACAAAACCACTTGTTTATTCCTCTAAACACTTTAAACCACATCAAATGACTCACTCAAAATCAATTCCCAACTTGAACATCTCAAATATGAGAGCTTCCAAAAATTATATTGTCTTAACAACAAACTAGGCCCTTTTAGGCCACATACACAAAACAACTCTAAACTCCAAGCCCATTCTCCTTTGTGGATGCCACAAACGTGTTAAAATTCTCCCACAAAAACTGACTAAACCATTCCCAATACCTTGTTCATGTCATTTTACCAAACACCTATCTTTAAACCTTCACTTTGGACTCCAAAATATGACTAATTACAAGTCTGCAATACACTGGTTAGTGACCAAATGGACATAAAACCTTTAAGTTTATCAAAACCTATCTAGAAAGGGCTCACAATTCACATTTAAAACCTTTTAAAACATTGTTACCAAAGAGTATTACCAAATTCACAAACAAAATGCTTAAAAAATTCACTATATTTTGGTTTACCAGTATTTTCGTACAGTTTATAGACCTAGAGCTTAGTCAAGTATCTACCCTAAACCTCGATCACAGAATCTGTAACCTTGAAAGTCTAATAGAATACATTCATAACTTCTATAAACTAATTTTAAAGAGATTTAACAATGAAATCTTGAGAAACATAATTTTTAATGCCCACTATTACCCTAGATCAGGGTTTTGACCCGCCTGAAGTAATTTGCAAATATATTTCTCACAACTTATTGGAATCTCATGAAACCAAATGGAAAACAAAGTAGATTCACAAGTCTATAATATACAGTGGAGGAGAAATGTGATCAACATAGAATATGGTTGTACAATGGCCTGAAATCAATGAAAATACTGGAAAATAATAGAAAAATTATATATTTCATTAATTTTCACACTCCTACATCATTCCCCAACCTTCCTCAAAGTGTGCGAGGCTTCAAATTTTCTTTATAAACCAAATCCAATGAACCAACCTAACTTTCTTACTACTTATCTCTCCATCTTCCACCATTTTGTAATTTGTTACATTTTTACAATATTGCTTGACAACATTTTGTCAATTTTTGCAACGTTTCCATTTTATGCGCAAATGAACCTAAAATAACTATCTAGGACCTATTACAAACTTAATGTTGCCATTTAGACCTTATTACAACATGAAGTCATCTAGACTACATCACAAAACTAAAATTGCCTCATGGAGGCATGAATTTGCTAAGGTGCTCCTACACCACACACTCCGCACTATGCCCTTTGATGGTGACGATGGTAATAATGCTATCACAGGAAGTGACCACATTAGAATAGGTATGTTCTGTTTTTTTGTAATCTTTAGCTTTTCCATTGTTGTTCCCTTTGCTATGTTCTAGCATAGGGTTCTTGTATATCTTAAGATCCTGGTTATTGGCTGGTACTTTAACATATATGGTATCATTCTCTATAAGGTCTTGAATAATATTTTTGAGCCTCATGTAGTTTTCTATTTTGTGTCCTTGAATTTTGTGAAAGTCACAAAGTTCATTTCTGTTGTACCAGGATGATTTCTCTTGTGGTTCTTGGAAATTTTCAAAAGTTGGGAAGCGTTATTAGGTTTGAATCTAAAAATTTCTTCATGATGGTCTCGATGGGTTTTGAAAACTACATGTACTTATGTTTTGGATAGTTGTTCTTGTTAGGGGTTCACCTTTGTTGTGTTTCAATGTTGTTCATCTGATTGTTCTAAGGGGATGTTGTTTGCTACATAGTTGATTGAATGTTAGCAACTTGGTTTTTGTTTGGACTAGGAGCACTTAGGACTACCTTAGCATCTACCATACCATCATTTTTCACGTTCTTGTTCTTAGCCTAGACACAAGGCTTGTCATTTGAACTAGTTGATGCTTGATTGTATTTGTAAGCTTGAGTATTTCCCTGTGAGATTAGAGCTCTCTCAATGTTAAGGGCTCTAGGGACAAGCTCGTCATAAGATGCTATGCACTTCATTTTCAAGTAGACGGATAGATCCAAATCTAGATTTACTATGATGATTCCCACTTCTTGTTCATCGGGAAGAGGCCATTTGATTTTACTAGCTCTTTGCCTCCACTGTTGTAAGAAATTAGCAAAATTTTCTCCTTTATTTTGTCTAAGAATGTCCAATTATTCTAGGCTTATGTCTATGTCAAGGTTAAAGGAGAAGTGATGGATGAATTTATTGGTAATTTCTTCAAAAATTTTGATACAGGGAGGTAGTTGAGAAAACTAATCCATAGTAGGACCTGTTAGACTTCAGGGGAGGAGGCACATTAAATAAGAATCATTGTAAGCAACCTCCATACACATGACGTTAATTCTTTGAAATGGTCCATGGGATTTCCTCTCCCTTTGTATTTATCAAATTTGGGGATTTCAAAGCCAAGAGGGAATGGAACCATTGTGATGTTTCAATTGAATGGATAGGGACATAGGTTTTGTGTATGGGGATTCTTTGTCTTTCCCATCCGAAGGTCTTGCATTTCTTGTGACAATTCCTTAAGTTGTGATGCTAGATCATCTTGCGGGCTTGGTGGAGGAACATATGTTGGGATGGTGGATGGGTTTTGATATGATAAGGTATTGTATGGGATGTATGGTGGTGTGAGATTTTGTGAAGGGTGTTGAGTTGTTGATGTATATGTTCCTAACGTGTTTGTATTGATGATGATTTGTTGAGGGTTATAATAGGAACTTTGTTGTTGATTTTGTTATTGTTGGGTATACTATTGAGATAGTAAGGCTTGTTGTTATTGTTGAACTACAAGGGATGCTTGTTGAGCTTGATGTTGTTGTTGCACCACTAGGGCTTGCTATTGGGTCTGTTGTTGTTTTGCTACTAGGGCTTCTTGATGGGCTTGATGTTGTTGTTGTGCTAAGTTTGCTTGCTATGCCGCTAAGGCCTTGCTTGCTATTATTACTACTGTGGTTGTGTGGCTAGGGATACTTTTTTTTGTTGCTATTGTTGTTGTGCTTCTAGGGCTGCGTGTTGTTGTGCTACTAGTAGTGCTTGTTTTTGTTGTTGGATGTATTGTTGTGCTTGTTGTAAAGCTAAGGAATTCATTTGAAATGTAGGATCAGGTGGTTATTGGGACATCTATGATGGGTTTTGAGTGATGATGTTTTGAGTGGGTAGTGGATTGCTGTTGAGAAGTTGGGAGTTCCCTTGGTTCAACATTCCTTGTAAGATAGTGGATTGGGGTGGAGGAATATAATTTTGAGGTCCCATTTGATTTTGCATGACTTGGGGGGACAAATGGAAAAGGTGAGGATGGAAACGTAAGATTTTGCGATGTTAAGGGAATATTAGGACATTGGGTCCATTGATTGAAAGGGTTCGCTTGACTCATTTTTTGGAGGTTCCCTTGTGTTTGAGATGTGGTCAATGTGTTACCTTGGTTGACAGGATGTATGACCAAGGGATTATTTTGATGTGGGTTGATGGTGGATGGGATAGACATGTTTGGGAAAACTGTTGTGTTTGATGTATCAACTGAAAGATTGGATGAAGAGGTCCCATGTGGTGTTAAAGGTTGATTTTTCTTGAGGGTATTTCCTTTCCATTTTGGGTCCACTTGTGACACTTGGTCCATACTACTTTGCATAATGTTGGGCACACTTGTGGTACTTGTAGGAATATATGAAGAGGGGTTTCCTTGAAATGTTGAGTTTATGGAATAATGAAGTGTAAGTGGTTTATATAGTTGTTTGGGATCTTCAGGAATGGGAGGAGCGCCAAATTTTGGTGTCCAATTGGTTGTTTTGGATGGAGGGTTTGTTTCAAGAGTACCCACAAGTGTGCTACTTTCAAATGGAAGAGTATGGCCAAAGTCCTTAGCAAGACTAGATGCAATGCTAAGTCTTGACATTTGATTTATCCCTATGGATGGAGTTGTTGGAATAGTGGATGATGTCAAGTCTTGTGTCAATGATTGTGCAACAAAACATGGGGAGTTGGGAACTATATTCTCTAAGGCTTGATGCTCCTTGATTTCTTCCCTAGTAAGTCTAAATGGGTTATTCGTAATGTCTTCTATCTCATATGGCCCTGATGGTGATGAAGGTTGTTGTGATGGAGTAACATGACTTCTCGGGTCAAATTCTAGAGGATTTGGATCACTTGAGGTAAAGTGACTTTGGTTTTCTCCATGATTCTCTTGTGTTGTGATCTCATTTTTACCATAAATTTTTGGTCACCTCTAGGAGAGTTGTGTTGCTATTAGCAATGTTTGAACTCTCTAGTTGACTCAAATCTAGGTAAAAAGGATGCTCTAAGTATTTTTAGAGAAATGTTGATAATGGGAGATGGAAGGATGAAAGATATGGGAAGTGATATTTGCAAACATTTTGGGACAACACTTTTGACATAAGTTTGAAGTTTTGATGTTTGGATAAAGGATGTTGATGAACTTGAAAATATTTAGGGTAGACTCGTGACCTTCAAGATGAACTAGTTCAAAGATGATAACTAACTTATCCAAATGCATGGAAAAGGATTCATTTCACATACATAATAGCTAAGTTAGGGGTTGGTTTGATAGATGTTTTAAGTCAAACAGTGTTGGTGTATTTGAAAGTTTTGCAAAGTTTGGTGAGGTGAAGGATGAAAATTTTGATGAAGGGGTGGATGAAATGTTTGACCCAATGTTGACTTAAAGTGAATATTTGTTTGATAAGACCAAGGTCATGAGAAACATGCTATACCTCAAAAAATTTCAAATCCTAAAGACCCAATGTTTTAGATAGGTTCATTATCATGAAAAATACCAGGGTTTTGACTGAAAAAGAACATATACAAGTCTAGATTGTTCCTTGAAACACATTTGTACAAGTGGTATAACAACTTGGTTCTATTTTGGTGAATTGTTAAAAGGTGTTTTTTGAGAGCTTTTGGAGTAAGATGCCTATGTTTGAAATGACAACCTATAGAACTTCTCTTGGGGATTCTAATTTTGCATGAGACCATTTAGAAAAGTTTAAGTTGATGGAAGAAAAGAGGATATTTATTTCCACATGGGTGGTGTTAATATGGGACTTTCGGCCTCAATATCAGCTTGTTCCTCTTCTTCATCTATGACATATGCTATGTTTCTCCACTGGGTTGGTGTTTCCTTGGTTTTAAAAGTGAAGCTTCTTAAAATACTAATTATATTGGTTTGTTCTCCATTAATGAGTTCAAAGTTTGGTTGAATGATAGCACCTTCAAGGTCAGGTTGTTCAATGGGAGCGATTGGTCTCCAAATAGTCATGTGGGTTCAATTTGTCATTTTATCTTGCTTAATTGAGTTTCTTTTACCACAAACACTTGTCTTGATTATGTTTTTCAAACTAAATGTCTATGTCAAAAACATCATAAATTTCATAATTTTCATTTTATGAAAAGGATGAAACTCAAGCCATAGTTGCCTATGTTAACTTTGGGAAGTATGGTTTGAGATATAAGTCAAGATATTGAGAAACCTCTAAGGATAGAAATCCTTAGGAAAATCATTAATATCAAGGCTATTTCAAAAGTTATCCATACTTAGACCAAAAGGTTTGAAATTTTGACGAAGATTGTGAATGGTTGTTTGTAATGTTTTGGAATCAAGCAAAGTATTAAAATGACTCAGAAGAATTTACAAACTTAGGTTTAGAAGATACTACTTTTTGAATCCCCACTTGGATTTCTCCAAACACTAAGACAATGTGAATAGATAGATATTTGGTGACACTGGCTCCCCTCCATGACACACACTTCTTGGAACCACCAAATCTCAAATCCTAAAGATCCAAAGATCCTAAATATTTTCTTGTTTCAAAAATTGAATAGTAAAATGTGAGGGTGGATTTAGAACAACCGTTCCTGCACTAACAAGCATAAAGGTTTTTGGCTTCTAAAAAGTTGGTTTGTAATAAGGGCTTTCATTCAAGGTGGTCATACACGTGGCAAGATTAGCTCAAGATTATGGTGAATCAAGAGGCCTTTCAATCTATTCCTAAGAAGATATTTTAATGTATCACATGGATACTAAGGGTGAAAATTATTGGTATGACACATCCACACCTATTGTTTATGACTTTCATCACAGACACATTTTTATATAATGACTTGAAAGAACTTTGTTTTATCTCATTACCACTTGGGTCATTCTGTCCTTTCAAAGCAGGGAGGAAGGCCCTTTAAAGGTAAACAAAAGCAAGGAAGTACGTTTGTAGTTTGATCTCCTATTTCACATGAAGCAAGGAGAGAATACACACCATGCATTTTCCCTACACTAGCATGGGGCTCATTTTTAATCCAATTGAAAGATGTGGGTGATTATACAAAGTTTTAAGGAATGTTTCCAATTCTCAAGATCACCAAGTGGTGCAAGAGGAGTGTATACACATTCAATAACATAAGTGTAAATCACAAAACATAGTAAGCATGTTTTAATTTTAACCCCTAAAGCTAAGATGAATTCATTTTATGCACCAAGTGAAGTGTTAAATTGTTTTGTCCAATTTTAACCCAAAGTAAAATGATGAAGTGAGGGTTCAATTTTAGTCCCATTTGAGTGTTCTTTTTAAAACCCAATTGAATATTAGTGTGGTATTAAAGCATAAAATGACAAGCATAATGAATGAGTTATAATTTCCCCAAAAGCATCAAAATGCTTGTTACAATTATAATATTTTAAGATGAGAATGATTCTTTACTTCAACTTTTATCGTCCAACCTACAAAACCCAGTTAGCCTAAAACCTAGAACAACGTTAGAGGCATGTTCGTAATCTGATGAAGCAAAAAAATTAAAGCACATGCTGAAAATTGATCATCTTTTTTCTTACCAGAGTAGGGTGTCAATGTTCATGATAGCATCGCTTTGGTGAATTTGGGCATTGCTCTAGTGAATTTTTGCATCGCACTGTAGAAACCCAGTGACGACGATAGAGTTGTTGTTTGGGGAGTGTTTCCATTTATAAATCATTGATACCTCTAAAAGTATTTAGTGTCGCCATTTGTTTTAATCGGCGCCATGATATTAAATAGGTGTCATTGTTTTAGATGACAATAGCATTTCTATATGGCGATGCCTAGCAAAGGTGTTTAAAATTCCTTTGAGTGTCGTTGTATCCTCTAAGACTAAAAAAAAGTAGAATTCAAGATAGAAATTTATTAAATTTGATAAGTTTTTCCCTCCTTCTAGTGCCAAAATGTGACTAACGGATTAGCACAGGTCGATTATGCTTGATCCATGAAGAATCAAAGCATAACAAAGCCACTAATGCCAAATATCAACAGGATCATTCAAATGAAAATTAAACTAAAAATTTATCAAAACTAAGCACAAAAAACTATGAAAGCTTTAAAATGCCTACTCTAATCCATCTAAAACTTATCCGTTGGCGGGGTGGTGTCGTGTTGATGTGGAATGACGACCCTTTCCCAATCCTATGGATAAATGAGCTTGTTCTAGTCAATTTTAATAAAGAAAACTGATGGAATGATTGTGAGATGTGTATGAAAACAGGATTTTAATCTAAATGAGCATGATGTAAGCTAATTAAACATTATTTTATGCTAAAATGATGAATATATGTAAATACTAAGCTAATCTAGATGGAATATAAACTAAAAGATTCAAACTATAATTAATCTATAAGTTAAATGGATACATTATGTGATCATGGAAGCCATTACTAGAAGATAAAGCTAATTGATGCAAGTAATTAAACTGAAAGATGTTAAATGTGTACTAAATATGAGTGTGAGTGTGAGTGATTCCAACAACATAAGTTTTCTTTTGAAAAGATCGATCCATTTGTCTCTAAATATTGACCTATTTATAGGAGAGCAAATGAGAAATGGATGTTTGAGATCAAAAATGTCAATCAACAGTCAAGGATGGAAGAAATTGGAGGCATGGATTGTGGATTCTCATCAACGGATGAGAATGCAAGATGAGATTTAATCAAGTGTTAACATTCCTTCAAACAAACACACTTTCAACTTGTCCAAGAGGTCACAAGTTAACTTTCTCAAGAAGCTAAGTAAGTTTTGTTGAGAAAAAGGAATATTCCCCTTTTTCAAATGTGTGAGGAGAGAGAATATTCTTTGGAATATTCTCATGGGTGAGGGAAAAAGGATATTTAGTTAATTAAAACTAAATTAAATTGTTCAAAAGGGGGAGGAATATTCCTTGGGAATATTCCTTTTGGAGGAATGTGTAAAGGAGGAATATTCCCTTGTAAGTGGGGGGAATTAGATTTAATTGATAATTAAACAATATTAATTATGCAATTAGGGGACTTTAGAAGAATTAGATGATATTCATTAAATAAAATGATTTAATGAATATGAGAAAGGTGGAATGACATTTAACTAAATAACTTAGGGTTATTTAATTAAATAAGAAGATTTAGGGATTTAAATTAAATAGTTTTCAAGATTTATTTAATTTAATGAGATGAAATGTTAACACGAATGGGGGTGAATTAAACCGATTAAATTAATTAGGTTAATAGATGCAAATGATATAATTAATTAAATAGCTAGGCTAATTTAATTAATTAAGTGAAAAGAGGATGGGTTTCAAGATGAAATGATGTTAGTATATCTTATTCAAGTGTATGATATCATTTGGGATATTTTTTAGTGTCTACAATAACTTACAAAATTACATTGTAAATTGTGAACCAACTGCTTGCATGGCAGCCCAACCACATGCATGGATGAAAAATGAGTTTTTTATGCAATGGTTGTCCCACTTTGTGTGATTAGTTCTAGGCAGTGTGTCACTCACCAACAGGTAGTTGCTGATTTTTGATGGGCATGGAAGCCATGTTGTGCTCACAACCATCCAACAAGCAAGTTGGGTATAGATTTACCAACATTACCAAAAAACACCTCAAATAAAATAAGCCTTTGGATGCGAGTGTGTTTTCACCTTTCAAATCATAATTCAAATCAAAACATGCAACATGGATGGAAAGGTTTCCAAACCTTAAAGTTGGGAGGATAGAACTTGCCACGCTAGGAAATAAATCACTATCGATAGCTTTGATAGTTGATAATATCAATTCAAGATTTAGAAGGAGTGGGATATGGCAAATTAATCTGAATGCACTCATTGATGACATGTGTCCCAATGACACATTTGAGGTTAGCATATGCGAGGATGCTTCTGTAGTGCAGAACATCCTTAGCCTTTTAAGAGTTGTTGTCTCAAGAGACGATGTTGCACAAAAAAATTTGTCCACTCTTCTATATGGACAATTACAATCTACAATAGAATCATAGGAAGAGAAACATATACAACATTCACCTGATAACAATCCTACTGATTCAATTGCACAAGTGTTGGTTGATCAACAAACTCCTCCCACAGTGGAAAACTAGGTTGACCACTTGGATGATAGTTTGAGTCTTCCATCATAGCATAGCAAACCATGCTAGTTTGTGGAGGGAGTAATAAATCTAGGAATTGATTTGCATGTCCAAGAACAATAGGGAACTTATATTTTCCCATCACCACCACCTGCAATTGAACTATCTAAAATTGTGCATTACTATGTTGCTTGTGGCACTTCAGATTCAGGAGGCAATCGAGATTTCACTGAGGAATCACAAGCAGTGGATGTTCATGTGGAGGAGAAATTTGTCTCACTGTTGGAGTAGACACAAGAAATATAAAAATTTCTTCACATCAAAAAATTTTGCAAGCTTCCTATGCACACTATCCATAAAAAAATGAATCCAAAGGTGGTGGTGATGGAATTTAGTTGAGAACATAGTCTCCTTTCTTGACAATATATGACTACAAGAATCTATTACTGCAACAAGAGGAAAGGAAGAAAGAGGTTGAGGAGATAAAATATCAAAAGAAACAAGAGAATGAGGAGAAAAAGGTATCAATAAATGTGGCAAGGGGATTGAAGGAGTAGGCCAAAATAGAGAGGGAAATACAACGTAAAGATAAAGAGCAACAAAAAATACACATAGGGTCACCATAAGAGGAGGCAAAGTGACTATCGCAGGATCATCTCAACCAAATAGGGTCCCTACATCTAGATCCATTCCTAGTGGCTATAATGTCCTAGACCAACTCAAGAGAACTCCAACACACATCTCCATCATGGAGTTGTTAAAACTATAATCATCTCATAAGAAGATCCTTGAGGAAGCATTAGTCTCATCCACTGTCCTCGCAGATCTCGAAATAGAGCAATTCCAAGCTATGGTCAGAATTATCATAACAGCTAATATCCTTACATTCTCTAACCAAGATTTCCCTGCCCAACCATCTCACAACCATGCACTTCACTTGGAAGCCATCGTAAATAAGAGAAAAGTCAAAAGGGTTTTGGTGGATGGGGGTGTAGGTTTGAATATTTGTTCTCTCAGCCTCATCAACCAGTTGAAAATATCAGAAGATTCCATCAACAAAAGGAAAGGCATCATGATAAGAGCATATGATGACCAGGAAAGAGTGTCTTAAGGCACGATTAAACTCCCTATTCAAGTACTGCCAACACTCATGGAAACCACTTGTCAGGTATTGGACCTTGATTTTCCATACAATATCCTCTTGGGATGCTCGTGGATCCATGCGATGAAAGCCGTAGCATCAACCTTCCACCAATGTGTGAAATTTACACATAATGGACAAGAGGTTACCATCCATGGAGATCCCGAACCATTCTCATATTGCAAAAATCTTGAGGCAAAGTATTACAAAATCCCCCAAGTGCCAAAAAATGATGAGGGCCCATCCACACCATACATCGACCCTGCCACTCTCGCATCCACTTCTACGATAGAGACACTCACCATTCCCACCATCCCCACCATCTCCGACATCAAGCTCATCATCCAGGAGGATGATTGTGGAAGTTACAAGCTCCCTAACAATGCTTTTGTGGTAGGAGAGTTACCACAATCTCCCAGATCATGTGGACTTCCACAAGAGAACCAAGCCTCCACATCACAAATGTATCCTAAGGACTATCCTGAATTCACAAGCTGGGGAGACCTTGATCAAGAGGTTATTGAAGTAGATCCATCTCACATGTTGTATCGAGATGAAAGACCAACACCTGAATTACCAATGGATGAGACAAGAAAGGGCCTACAAATGATGCTCACAATGGGCTACGACAGAAATCAAAGACTAGGACAAAACGACAATGGGCTCATAATACCTATCATACCAGAGATGCAACCCATAACAAATCTTGGCCTTGGATGTACCCCTCCATACGTGGCTAAAATACTTTGGTTAGAACAATTAATATCTCTCCTCAGCCAATAATAGCACAAGTGCACTCACCAATATCCATAGGGAGAGACATACATAACTTTATAACTGAGCCCTATATTAGTAGTGATGATGAAGATACCATGACCAATCTACCTAGGCTATTCAAAGACACCGCCCTTTGCATGATTAGTACCTTATCTCTCGAATCCGATCATCAAAATCATGAGATCCATTTAGTATATCCCCAACTGATCGATTATGACCAACGAGGACCACCAATTCTTGATACATTCGAAAATGATGAGGTGCTCTCAAAATTCATGGGATTGAGGGATAACATTCTAGATGGGGATCACAAGGTGGTTTATAATGGAGTTGGACACACATGCCTATTATGGGGAAACAATTGAATCCTTCAGTCACAAAAGTGAGAAACTAAGAATCATATCCAAGTCCTTGAGTGAAAACCACCTTGTGGCACTCTCTCGACAAGAAAATAGTAAAAAGAAAGGACGTATCCAACAGTGAAAACCTCTCTCGCCCAAGGATGAAGGATTCAATCTTCCTTTAAGGGCTATTCATCGAGAAGTCAACAGTCTTGGTCGAAAAATGCAATCCTATCAACCTAGGAACAGAGGTGACCCCACATATCACATTCTATGTGAAATCGCTATTATCAGAAGAGCAAGAACTCTTAGCAGCATTCCTAAACGAAAGACAAATAAACTTTGCATGGAGTTATGCTGACATGCCAAAACTTGATCCAAAGACAGTGGTTCATCATTTAGCAGTGTATCCGAAGCAAAGCCAGTCAAACAAAAGCTTCAAAAATGCATCCTCAAATCGCGTTGTTAGTCAAAATGGAGCTCAAAAAGTTGTTAGATGCAGGATTTATCTGACCAATTGATTATCCAGAATGGGTGTCAAATTTGGTACCCGTTTCAAAGCATGATGGAGCCATCAGAATTGTACAGACTTCAGATATTTGAACAAGGCATGTCCCAAGGATGATTTCCCACTTCCCAACATGACATGATAGTAGACATGACAGCAGGCCATGAGATGCTATCACTAATGGATGGACTTTCAGGTTATAACCAGATCATGATAGCAAAAGAAGATCAACATAAGACAACTTTCACTTGTCCATGGGGACCCATCTGGAACATGATGCCATTCGTCCTAAAGAATGTAGGAGCAACCTATCAAAAGGACATGACGTTGATATTCCATGACATGATTCATAAAATAGTCGAAGACTATGTCGACGACATTCTAGCTAAGTCAAGAAAAAGACAAGATCATATAGCAACCCTAAGTGTGTCACGTCTCATACTTTGATGCTATTTTGACCATGACTTACTTTGATGCTATTTTGACCATGACTTATTCTGATGATGTTTGACCATGACTTTATGGGATTTAATATACGAATTATGATACGTGTTAGAGCAATATAATATACTACAATGCTTTGGTGTATGGGAATGTAGAAAAATAATTTTTTTCTTTCAGAATTATGAGTGCATTTTATATAAAATAGGAATGTTGATTTAATTATTGTTTAAATTTATGTTTCTACATTGGTTACTAATACACTTTGGTTTTGCACGCCTGAGCTCATGTGAGTTGCAGGTGATCGAAGGCCAAGGTGATCGAAGGCCAAGAGTGTGATTGAGGAAAAGAAGGTTAGCTTCCCGACAGGGTAAAAGAAGAGAAGCTCTCGATTACGCACACACAACTTAAAATCATGTAGTTGCATTAGGTCATGTCTGTTTTTCAATATGATTGCATGAAATTGATTAGCATAGAAAAATTAAAATATGGTTTAATTAACCTTAGAAATTGTGGAAGGAATATGGCTTATTCTATTTTAATTAATCCCATTTATATTTGTGCAACACAAAGGAAAAATTTGTTTTAAAAGAAATATAATTAAAAAAAAAACAAAAAAAAACAAAATAAATAATGAAATAGAATATTGTGTTTGCATAAAATGAAATAATAGGTTGCATAAAGGGGATATATTTCTATTTTGAATATGGTTATTTTTCCAAAATAATGAGGAATGAACAGCCCGAGAGAACATTGGGCTCTGGGAATTTTATCTTAAAACCAACAATGCTATTGGCATGTGGCAATCCTTAGAATTTGCATGAGAATTTTATCTGTCATCTAGAAATAAATTGCATGATCCTCAAAAAGAGGAATGGAGCTTTAAGAGAGAAAAGAGCACTTCCATTCAGTCATATCCGAGAGCTCTAGAAAAGAGGCGACAAGAAGGTATTGCTGGGCATCTGCACTGGGAAGAAAATTGCCAGGTTCTTTCATGCTTTGCCTTCATTTAATTTTAAATTGTAGTAAGGAGATTGAAGGAATGAAATGCATCATTCCATGATATGAGTATAAACAACTGAGAAATCTTTCCAATTTCATTTTTGAATACTAGGTAATAGCTTACTTCTCTTTGTTGCAATATAGAATACACATTCTTTTCTTCAGAATTAGGGTTTCATTCTGTTGAAAAATCTGCAATTTATTAAACTGCTCTAAAGTATAATGGGAATTATATATATAAACATATATATATACATATATATATGCACATGAATCTGAATTCCCGTGCATATATACATATATATATATATATGCATATAATGTCTGCATAAAAACTCTGTCATCTGAATAAATTCAAAATGCCTTTGAGATAAATTCGAATGCAGATATACTGGGCAAAATGTTTTCTTTATTTTGAGTTTTGAAACTGTTAACCATAGGAATGAGGAAGGGATTTAATCCCTTGTCCTCCCCATGGGAAGGACGCGACACTATGGGAGGCTCGCGCCTTCCACAGGCCGCGACCTGTGGAGGAGGCGCGAGCCCCTCACAGCCCACCTCTCCCCATGGGAGGGGCAAGGGATTTCCTGCGCCCTTATGATGATCAACGCCAGTAAGAGAACCCTGAAAAATGTCTTATTCTGTGTGCACGGCCAGTGAACTTTGAACAGATTTAAAAACCAGAATTTCTTTCTTCAAAACTACACACAGCTGCGGCCTGTGGAAGGCGCAAGCCCCTCAGAGCCCGCCCCTCCCCATGGGAGGGGCAAGGGCTTTCCTGCGCCCTTATGATGATCAACGCCAGTAAGAGAACCCTGAAAAATGTCTTATTCTGTGTGCACGGCCAGTGAACTTTGAACAGATTTAAAAACCAAAATTTCTTTCTTCAAAACTACACGTAGCTGTATATAAATTTTCACACACACACATATATATATATTTATGTAGACATATACACTTAGCTGTATATACATACATATATATATATAGATATCCATGCATATACGTGCCAAAATGCAAGTTGAAACAGGAAAACCATTTCCAGAAAGTAGTATGAACTCTGTATCTTTGAAATGTTAAACTTGGAACAAGAACAAAAATGTCTCTGAGAAACCATGTAAACTGGAAATCATATTGATTACTTTGACATATACTTACATACAGAAATACAATCCTGAGTAAAGGAATACAACATAAAATTTGAATGCAAGATTATCTTTCAAACCTCTGAATTTTTGAATAAATTGCACTGTTTCAGTATATTATTAATACTCTGAAACCTGTATTGAAATTGGGAATTACACTATCAGTCAGCCTGAACTTGGAAGGAATAGAAGTACATACTGAAATTAGAAAACACTGTTCCATTCAAACAAATTGATTAAATCTTTCTTTCTAATAGTGCACTGAAAAGTATTAAGACATACATGTTCTTCTTTAAAAACAGAGCCTTTATCCAAATCAGAAAAGGATTACTTACAAAAAGAGTAAACGAAATTTACTACTGAATTTACAATTTTTCTTTCAAAGGATGTTCTGAAATTCACATTTGAAATTCTTTTAGAATTAATTGAATGATTGAAACATGAACGAAAATGCAAAACTTTCTGCTTTGGTATTTATTCATACTTTACTGTGGTAACTTCCGGGACAGGGTGCCGAAGGTGGACCAACAGAGACGGTAGTATTACCTTTTCTAAACTACCATTTACTTGTATTATTTATGCTTGGCCAAGCACTTGTACCATTGAAATAGATGGGTTTGTTTTAAAAGCCTAGAAACATATATGTATTTGAGTCTCTGCCACCTCCTGTTGCAAGAAATGTGTTTATTTCTCATGTTAGAAATGCATATAGGCATCAGGCACGCATCGAGAGTTCCCTCCTGTTTTATTGTTTCGGGTTGCTAGGCTCCTTTATGCAGGGCCGAGGATTCCTTCGAGTTAGGAAGGAACCTGGGGAAGTCATGGACTTCATGGTTGGGCGGAAAAGGCGCCTGAATCACATTCTTGGCCCCAGCTTGCAAGCAGACTGAAGGTGTCATGACGGCTGGTGGTTCTGAGTTTTATTTGCTATTGATGTACTTGTGTATTATTTTGGATTGGCTTGTGAAGCTCCGTTGTAAATATATATGTATTTGACATTCTTTGATTGAAATTTTGAAATAGAAGTATGATTTGAAAGTATCTAATGTAACATTGATTTGAGGAATTAAAGTTTTATGACTTAGCATATAAAAGATGTTTCTATTGGAATTGTTGATTCTTCCAAGTATGGTTGAATATATGAGGAAAGTCATTGAAATACTTATGCTTTGTATAAACTTGAAACATTACATTGATATTATTATTATGAAACGCAATTTAAATTCTCTTTTATTAAGCTCATTTGGAAGTGTTATGAACAATGTTGATTACTTGGAAATCTTTTGTAATTTGAATAAATTTAAAATACTCTTAATTTCCATTTTATACTAATTTGAACGGATTGAAAACACTCTTAATTTTCTGAGCGCTACATCTTGGTATCAGAGCAGCAAGGTTCAACTCTAGGACCTATGCCTAACTATGTATGAAATTGTGTCTTAATTAGGGTGACCTAAAATGGAAAATAGAGTGTACCAGCGAATTGGTGGATCTCGTGAAGGTCCCAATGATAAACTAGATCAAATTTTGGCCTTGCTGCAAAGTCAGGGGGCTAGAATTGAAGAATTAGAACAAGGGAGGCGAGCTAGCCATCAAGGATTAAATACAAATGAAACTGATGGAGAAACAAATGCTGAACCACCTAGAAAAGAGGAAAATCTTAATAGGGTGGCTGAGGAGTTGGGAAAAGACCTAAAGAAGGTCGCTCCTCCAAAGTTTGATGGGAAAACCTTTGGAGATGGGGCAGAATCTTGGGTTATAGAAATGGAGAGGTATTTCACCCTACGAAATTTATCAGATGAAACAAAGGCTGAATGGGGTTCATATCAACTCACCGGTGAGGCTGCTACTTGGTGGGAAAATGAAAGGGTGGATAAGCAGTTTTTGCATGGGAAGGTAACTTGGGATAAGTTCCTACAACTATTTAGGAAGAGGTGGTTACCACAATCTCATTTTGATAAGAAAATGACAGAATTCCAGGTACTTATACAGGGTGGCATGACAGTGACTCAATATTGGGAGAAATTCTCTCACTTGCTTAAATACACACCCCAATACCAGCATGATGAGAGATTTTGAGTTTGAAAATTTATTTTGGGGCTTAGACCTCAAATTGGAAATGAAATAGATCTGCATAATCCAGCCACCATGGATGAAGTTTTTGATTTAGCAATCAAACAGGAACATAAGTTGCAACAAGCTGCTAACTATAAGAAGAGCAGGGAAGCCAAGTATGGCAATAAGAAATTCCAAGGGAATCATCAAGGTAATAGCAATCAGGGTGGTCAGAGCAAACAGGACAGTCAAGGGAATGAAAATAAGCAAATCAGAAATTTGAAGAGGGATGGTAGTCCTCAGGACCGCAACGAAGGAAACAGGAACAATAACAACAAGAAGGGGAACTACAATAAAAGGAATGATAATAACAGGAGAGATTTTTCTGACAAGCCCAAAGCACCTCGTGGAGGTTGTTATACCTGTGGTGGCGAGCATTACGCCAGTGTGTGCCCACAGAGAAATAACAAGCAAAATAACAGGAATCAACATCATATTCATGCAGCGGTTGACAATCGCCAAGCAGATTATCAAGCAACTCCCATCCAGTTATCGGGTAAATTATTTGGATGCCCTGTTTCTGTTCTGATTGATACTGGTGCTACTGATAGTTTTATAGATCCTCATGTTTTGACTAAATTATCAGTTAGACCAAGTTTTATGGCAAATTCTTGGAAAGTTCAGTATGGAAACCGGGTAGAGAAGAAGGTAGAGCAATGCATGTATTTCAGCAAACTTGAACTCCCTAACCTTCAGACGCAGGTGAACTTGTATGTTGCACCATTGGGGTCTTACGATGTGATATTAGGGATAAATTGGCTCTCTGAACATAAGGCTCTTGTGGATTGTGAAGAGAAGTCAATTAGGTGCCTTGATGACCGAGGAAACCAAGTGGAGCTTTGTGGTATTAAAAAGCCTTTAGAGCTTAGGCAAGTCTCCGCCATGCAGTTGAAAAAGGCGAGTTAGAAGGGATGCACTATCTTTGCAATAAAGGTCAAGGACCTTGATGAGAAAGAATCCTCAATTAATGATCATCCCATTCTGAAAGAATTTGAGGATGTTTTTCCTACTGAGCTGACTGAGCTTCCGCCTAGGCATGTGTTTGATTTTTCTATTGATCTGATTCCAGGAGCAGAACCTCAGTCTAAGGCTCCTTACAGGATGAATACAATAGAATTATTTGAGCTTAAGGCCCAACTAGAAGAATTACTGAAGCAAGGTCTTATTAGGCCAAGCATGTCACCTTGGGGAGCACCAGTCATCTTCGTGAAAAAGAAGGATGGTACCTTGAGGTTGTGCATTGACTATAGAATGCTTCACAAGGTCACTATCAAGAATAAATACATGCTTCCCCGCATTGATGATTTGTTTGATCAGCTGAAAGATGCCAAGGTATTCTCAAAAATTGATTTAAGATCAGGATACCACCAGTTGAGACTGAAGGAAGAAGACATTCACAAAACTACCTTCAGAACAAGGTATGGGCACTATGAGTTTACTGTGCTACCATTTGGGCTAAGTATTGCTCCTGCAGCTTTCATGAACCTGATGAATAGTGTCTTCCGAGATTGTTTGGATAATTTTCTCCTAATTTTTCTTGACGATATCTTGATCTATTCTAAGTCAGAGGAAGAACATGAGAAGCATTTGAGGATTGTGTTGCAGCATCTGAGGGAACATAAGCTGTATGGGAAGATGTCTAAATGTACCTTCTTCCAATCCGAAGTGCTTTATTTAGGTCATGTGATTTCAGCGGAAGGGGTAAGAGTGGACCCAGAGAAGATTAAGGAAATTATGGATTGGCCAGCCCCGCAAAATGTCTCAGAAGTTCAAAGTTTCATGGGACTTGCAGGATACTATAGGAAGTTTGTTCAGGGGTTCTCAACAATTGTAGCACCCATCACTGCACTACAGAAAAAGGAAAAGAAGTTTGAATGGAGCGATAAATGTGAGAAAGCTTTTCAGCTGCTTAAGGAGAAACTCACTATCGCACCCATCCTAGTTGTGCCAGATCCGAATGGCCATTTTATAGTTATTACTGATGCATCAGGGGAAGAATTAAATTATGCACCACATGACTTAGAATTGGCAGCCATAGTCCATGCTTTACAAATGTGGAGACATTATCTCTTGGGAAAGCCTTTCGAACTTAAGACAGACCATGCAGGATTGAGATATATCTTCACTCAACCTAATCTCAATGCTCGACAAAGGCGATGGCTGGAATTCCTGAGTGAGTATGATTTTGGGATTGAATATATTAAAGGTAAGGAAAATAGAGTGGCTGACACCCTGAGTAGAAGGAGGCACCTTGCAGCCATGGTTACCATAAAATCAGATTTCAGGCAACAAGTAGTACAATCCTCCTTTGGGGATGAACATTATGAAAAGGTGAGACAAGCCCTTGGGGTGAATCCCTCAGATCATCGATATGAGGGTTATATATTAGAATCAGATGGACTTTTGAGATACTAGGGATGAATGTACATTCCTAGTTCTACAAACTTGAGAGAGTTGGTGCTAGAAGAATTCCACAATGCACCATACTCAGGACATCCCGGTATTACAAAAATGATGGAAGGACTTAGGCCACTGTACTTCTGGCCAGGACTTAAAAGGGATATTACATCCCATGTAGCCCGATGCTTGGAATGCCAGCAAGTCAAAGCTGAGCATGTACATCCGACAGGACTCTTATATCCTCACAGGGTACCAGAGTATAAATGGCAGGTTATCACTATGGATTTTATACAGGGGTTACCAATGTCTAAAAACCGACATGATACCATCTTGGTTTTGGTGGATAAATTGACAAAGGTTGCTCATTTCATTCCTGGAAATCTCAAAGATGGATCAATGGTTTTAGCAAGAAAATTTGTTCAGGAAATCTTCCGATTGCATGGAGTGCCAGAGATGATCATCTCAGATCGAGACACTCGAATGACTTCTAGGTTTTGGATTACATTAAACTATTCCCTGGGAACTAAATTAAATTTTAGTTCCGCATATCATCCTTAGACCGATGGTCAGACAGAGAGGGTGAACCAGGTAGTAGAAGATCTCCTCCGCATGTACTGTATGGAACAACAGTATAAGTGGGAGGAGTATTTACCTTTGGTGGAGTTTGCTTACAACAACTCCTACCATGCTTCTTTGGGCATGACACCTTTTGAAGCCCTTTATGGACGTAAATGTCGGACACCCATTAGTTGGGACAGAGTGGAAGACAGGGTGGTGATTGGCCCTAAGATGCTCAGAGAAATGGAAGAACAAATGAAAATCATTAAGGAAAAATTGAAGCAGGCTGCAGATAGACAGAAAAGTCTAGCAGATAAGAACCGGAGCTTTAGGCAGTTCTCTGCAGGAGATAAGGTCTTTTTGAGGGTTCGGCCGCATAAGAGTTCAATCTCTTTCAGCAAGAACTCTAAGTTGGCTCCTAGGTTTGTTGGCCCTTTTGATGTTTTGGAGGTGGTGAATCTAGTTGCTTACAGGCTTGCTCTGCCACCAGCTCTATCTCGGATACATAATGTATTTCATGTTTCAGTACTTAAGCCTTACCATCCAGATATTGCTCATATCATTGATTGGCGTGCATTGCAGGTCCAGGACCCAGGGGTGATACAGGTGGAACCTGTTAGGATTCTGGAAGAGCGCAACGTTAAGTTGCGTAATAGAGACATTATGCAATATAGGGTCCAATGGGACCAGTATTCGGTGGATAATGCCACCTGGGAAAATGCTGAGGATATAGATAGAATCTTCCTCATTTGAGACCTTAGCATATTTATATTTTCTTTATAGGGACTTATGAAGTACTAATATCTCAATTTTGTTATGTAACTTGCTTTTAGACATCGAGACGATGTCTCTTCCCAAGTGGGGAAGGATGTCACGTCTCATACTTTGATGCTATTTTGACCATGACTTACTTTGATGCTATTTTGACCATGACTTATTCTGATGATGTTTGACCATGACTTTATGGGATTTAATATACGAATTATGATATGTGTTAGAGCAATATAATATACTACAATGCTTTGGTGTATGGGAATGTAGAAAAATAATTGTTTTCTTTCAGAATTATGAGTGCATTTTATATAAAATAGGAATGTTGATTTAATTATTGTTTAAATTTATGTTTCTACATTGGTTACTAATACACTTTCGTTTTGCATGCCTGAGCGCATGTGAGTTGCAGGTGATCGAAGGCCAAGAGTGTGATTGAGGAAAAGAAGGTTAGCTTCCCAACAAGGTAAAAGAGGAGAAGCTCTCGATTACGCACACACCACTTAAAATCATGTAGCTGCATTAGGTCATGTCTGTTTTTCAATATGATTGCGTGAAATTGATTAGCATAGAAAAATTAAAATATGGTTTAATTAACCTTAGAAATTGTGGAAGGAATATGGCTTATTCTATTTTAATTAATCCCATTTATATTTGTGCAACAAAAAGGAAAAATATGTTTTAAAAGAAATATAATTAAAAAATAAATAAAAATAAAACAAAATAAATAATGAAATAGAATATTGTGTTTGCATAAAATGAAACAATAGGTTGCATAAAGGAGATATATTTCTATTTTGAATATGGTTATTTTTCCAAAATAATGAGGAATGAACAGCCCGAGAGAACATTGGGCTCTGGAAATTTTATCTTAAAACCGACAATGTTGTTGGCATGTGGCAATCCTTAGAATTTGCATGAGAATTTTATCTGTCATCTAGAAATAAATTGCATGATCCTCAAAAAGAGGAATGGAGCTTTAAGAGAGAAAAGAGCACTTCCATTCAGTCATATCCGAGAGCTCTAGAAAAGAGGCGACAAGAAGGTATTGCTGGGCATCTGCACTGGGAAGAAAATTGCCAGGTTCTTTCATGCTTTGCCTTCATTTAATTTTAAATTGTAGTAAGGAGATTGAAGGAATGAAATGCATCATTCCATGATATGAGTATAAACAACTGAGAAATCTTTCCAATTTCATTTTTGAATACTAGGTAATAGCTTACTTCTCTTTGTTGCAATATAGAATACACATTCTTTTCTTCAGAATTAGGGTTTCATTCTGTTGAAAAATCTGCAATTTATTAAACTGCTCTAAAGTATAATGGGAATTATATATATAAACATATATATATACATATATATATGCACATGAATCTGAATTCCCGTGCATATATACATATATATATAAATGCATATAATGTCTGCATAAAAACTCTGTCATCTAAATAAATTCAAAATGCCTTTGAGATAAATTCGAATGCAGATATACTGGGTGAAATGTTTTCTTTATTTTGAGTTTTGAAACTGTTAACCATAGGAATGAGGAAGGGATTTAATCCCTTGTCCTCCCCATGGGAAGGACGCGACACTGTGGGAGGCTCGCGCCTTCCATAGGCCGCGGCCTGTGGAGGAGGCACGAGCCCCTCACAGCCCACCCCTCCCCATGGGAGGGGCAAGGGATTTCCTGCGCCCTTATGATGCTCAACGCCAGTAAGAGAACCCTGAAAAATGTCTTATTCTGTGCGCACGACCAGTAAACTTTGAACAGATTTAAAAACCATAATTTCTTTCTTCAAAACTACACGCAGCTGTATATAAATTTTCACACACACACACACACACATATATATATGTAGACATATACACTTAGCTGTATATACATACATATATATATATTTATATATATATATAGATATCCAAGCATATACGTGCCAAAATGCAAGTTGAAACAGGAAAATCATTTCCAGAAAGTAGTATGAACTCTGTATCTCTGAAATGTTAAACCTGGAACAAGAACAGAAATGTCTCTAAGAAACCATGTAAACTGGAAATCATCTTGATTACTTTGACATATACTTACATACAGAAATACAATCCTAAGTAAAGGAATACAACATAAAATTTGAATGGAAGATTATCTTTCAAACCTCTGAATTTTTGAATAAATTGCACTGTTTCAGTATATTATTAATACTCTGAAACCTGTATTGAAATTGGGAATTACACTATCAGTCAGCCTGAACTTGGAAGGAATAGAAGTACATACTAAAATTAGAAAACACTGTTCCATTCAAACAAATTGATTAAATCTTTCTTTCTAATAGTGCACTGAAAAGTATTAAGACATACATGTTCTTCTTTAAAAACAGAGCCTTTATCCAAATCAGAAAATGATTACTTACAAAAAGAGTAAACGAAATTTACTACTGAATTTACAATTTTTCTTTCAAAGGATGTTCTGAAATTCACATTTGAAATTCTTTTAGAATTAATTGAATGATTGAAACATGAATGAAAATGCAAAACTTTCTGCTTTGGTATTTATTCATACTTTACTGTGGTAACTTCCGGGATAGGGTACTGAAGGTGGACCAATAGAGACAGTAGTATTACCTTTTCTAAACTACCATTTACTTGTATTATTTATGCTTGGCCAAGCACTTGTACCATTGAAATAGATGGGTTTGTTTTAAAAGCCTAGAAACATATATGTATTTGAGTCTCTGCCACCTCCTGTTGCAAGAAATGTGTTTATTTCTCATGTTAGAAATGCATATAGGCATCAGGCACGCATCGAGAGTTCCCTCCTATTTTACTGTTTCGGGTTGCTAGGCTCCTTTATGCAGGGCCGGGGATTCCTTCGAGTTAGGAAGGAACCCGGGGAAGTCATGGACTTCGTGGTTGGGCGGAAAAGGCGCCTGAATCACATTCTTGGCCCCAGCTTGCAAGCAGACCGAAGGTGTCACGGCGGCTGGTGGTTCCGAGTTTTATTTGCTATTGATGTACTTGTGTATTATTTTGGATTGGCTTGTGAAGCTCCGTTGTAAATATATATGTATTTGACATTCTTTGATTGAAACTTTGAAATAGAAGTATGATTTGAAAGTATCTAATGTAACATTGATTTGAGGAATTAAAGTTTTATGACTTAGCATAGAAAAGATGTTTCTATTGGAATTGTTGATTCTTCCAAGTATGGTTGAATATATGAGGAAAGTCATTGAAATACTTATGCTTTGTATAAACTTGAAACATTACATTGATATTATTATTATGAAATGCAATTTAAATTCTCTTTTATTAAGCTCATTTGGAAGTGTTATGAACAATGTTGATTACTTGGAAATATTTTGTAATTTGAATAAATTGAAAATACTCTTAATTTCCCTTTTATACTAATTTGAACGGATTGAAAACACTATTAATTTTCTGAGCGCTACAAAGTGCTATCTTTGATAGATTGGAGGAATACAGAGTCAGACTAAATCCTAAGAAGTGCGTCTTCGACGTACAATCAGGTAAACTCCTAGGGTATATAGTATCAATGAGGGGTATTGAAGTGGACCCAACAAAGGTGAAAGCAATCCTCGAGATGGAAGCACCAAAGACATTAAAACAATTGAGAAGCCTCCAAGGTAGACTCCAATCCATCCAACGGTTCATAGCATAACTGGCAGACAAGCATAACCCATATTCCCACCTACTCCACAAGGGGGTAGCGTACAAATGGGATATAAAATGTGAAGAAACATTCAACAAAATCAAGGAATATCTACTGACACCACCAGTCTTAATGCCGCCCATTCCAAAGAAGCCATTGATCTTATATGTGTCAGTAATAGCAGTAGCCCTTGGAGCTCTCCTAGCTCAACATGATGAAAACAGAACGGAGAGGGACATCTACTATATCAGTAGAACAATGGTCGGTCATGAGCTAAATTACTCATTTATCGAGAAAGCTTGCCTCGCAGTAGTGTTTTCATCCCAAAAATTTAGACATTACATGTTGGCACACAAGATAAAGCTCATTGCAAAAATTGACCCCCTCAAGTATCTCCTATCAAAGGCAATGTTCACAGGTAGAATGTAAAAATGGGTAATGATACTGTCAGAGTATGATATCGAGTATGTAGAGAGGAAAGCAATCAAGGGACAAGTTATTGTAGATCAAATAGCTCAAGCACCTATTTATTCTAAAGAATCCCCTTGTCTCAGAGTTTCCAGATGAATCCATCTTTAACCTCAACATAGCCAACCATTGGAAACTATATTTCAATGGCTCGTACACACAGCACGGATCAGGAGCTGGTGTCATCTTCATTACTCCACAAGGGGATTGCATACCAAGATCATACAAATTAGCACTTCCTTGCTCCAACAACATAGCAGAATATGAGGCTTTGACTATAGGCCTCAGGATAGTAGTGCAATGGAACATCATAGCTCTCAAGGTATATGGAGACTCTTAGTTGATCATAAATCAAGTCAATAATGAATATCAGACTAAGGATGACAAGCTCACTCCATATAGGAAATTGGTGGACTCTAAAGGAATCCTTCATTCACATAACATTTGAGCATATTCCAAGAACCAACAATAGAGTAGCAGACACCATGGCTACAATTGGGTCCCTATTAGACATCCCTCATAATGTGCCAAAATATGAATTTCTGATTGAGCAGCTTCTTGTTCCTGCATTCGAGGTACCAGAATCAGAATATGTGTGTGAAATCGTTGGTCCTGGTGATCCTTGGTATCATGATATCTATACATATCTCCGAATAGGAGTCATACCCGTTGACCTACCATCAAACCTCAAACGAACCTTTGTTAAAAAGGAATCTAGATTTGTGATCTTAGGTGATACCCTATACCGTAGAAGCATAGAAGACACCTTACTGCACTGCCTAAATGTTGAGGAGGCATTAACTGCTCTAACCAAAGTTCATAATGGTATATGTGGCTCACACTCAAGTGGAATGACCATCGCCAAGAAACTACTGAGGATGGGGTATTATTGGCCCACAATGGAAGGAGAAGCACATGATCATGCTAAAAGGTGTTTACAATTTTAGCAGCATGGGGACCTCATCCATGCTCCAGCTCAAGAGCTTCACCCGATTGTCACACCATGGCCCTTTTTGCAGTGGGGACTCGATCTCATTGGAAAAATCACACCCACCTCATCCAACGACCATAAATTCATCATAATTGCAACTGAGTACTTCACAAAGTGGGTGGAAGCCATACCCATGATGTATATCACTGGGAAGTAGATCTCAAAATTCATCCTGAACTATCTCATCTATCGTTACTGTGTCCAACAAGCCATTATCTCAAATAATGGGACACCATTCAAGAACCATGAGGTTCGCGACTTGTGTGAGAAATTCAAAATCCAACATCGCTTCTCCACTCTATACTATCCCCAAGGCAATGGCAAAGCTGAAGCTACCAACAAAACCATTTTGAAAATATTTAAGAAAACGGTCAATAACGCAGGTCGTGACTGGCACTTGCAGCTTAATCCCGCCCTCTGGGCTTATCGAACCAGCATCCGCACACCCACCGAAGCCACCCTATTTTCCTTGGTCTATGGATAAAAAGTTGTACTCCCCATTGAGATCGAGCTCCCATCCCTCAGGATATCACTGTAAAAACTTGTCATAGATGAAGAATACAGAGTAACAAGACTAAATGAGCTAGAGTTACTGGATGAGAGACAGATGGATGCTTTAAATTACTTGCAAGTCTATCAGAACAGACTCAAACAGAGCTACGACAAGAAAATCAGAAGCGGGACTTTCTAAGTCAGAGAACTAGTCTTAAAAGAAAATTAGAAGAATGTTCCAAACCCAAGCAACAAAGGCAAGTTCAAACCTAATTGGTTAGGACCTTTTATCATAACAACAAGTTACAAATCAAGGGCATGTCAGCTATCAACACCCAAAGGGGAACCTTTGCAGGAGCCCATGAATAGCTCCCATCTCAAAAAGTTTTATGCCTAAATCTTTCAAGGTATAGAACCGAAAATCCAAAAAATTAGAAAAAGTCTTGAAAAAATGGTTACTTCGGTGAAAACATGGCAAACAAGCATCTTGGTGACAACAAAAAAATCAAAAAAGTAAAAAATCAGAAAAAATCAGAAAAAGGATAAAAAAATCATCCATTAGTTAAAACCACTTCGAAGGCACTTTGGGCAAGTACCTTAGCGAAAACTTGGCAAACAGGTGCTTGGCATAAATAAGCACTTTCCATCCACCAGGATCCTAATGACTTGTTTTGCATAATCCATCCATTTCGCTTCCATCATCCATCGCATTCAGGTCTCCATCCATCACACATCCACTTGCATCTGTACCATAGCTTGGTCCTGTTTCTGTATCATGATCCCTCCTAGTACTACTCAGCCCATCCTCAAGGTCAGTTTTTCCTATCGGAGTAGTCTATTGCATCACGCTGGGGGCATGTTCTCTTCAGATCAGATTTGTGTATGATCTTAAAGTCCTCCAATCAGAAAATCCAAAAACATCAAAACATCATCAAAATCCAAAAACAAGTCAAAAAGTAAATCAAAAAGATCAAAAACAAGGTCGTCTTGTTGAACTACATCGTCTCTGAGCTTGAACCTAGACAAGGTTGATCTTTGATCATCCCCTGAGACATTTAGGTCAGTCCTATAGGAGTCCGTCATAATAAACTAACATTTCATCATGTATATCATCATCTGTAAATCAGTCAAGTCGTTAGTCGAACTATGTGGTCTTTGCGTGCATAACGTAGGTAAGGATAATATATTGATCAGCCATTGAGACCCCTAGGATAGGTCTTTAGGTTAGTCTCTTGGTCAAAATCTCCAAAAATCCCAAAACATTTGAAAAATAAAAAATCAAAACATTTGAAAATCTTGAAAAAATACCAAAAACAGCCTCAAAACATTGAAAAACATCAAAAACATCCAAATATTTGAAAAAATTCATCCATCTCATCTCGCTTGCACTTGCAATAAACACCATCCATAATAAACTAATGGCCATCCTCAATCTTTGGCAGGATAATCAGAAACAAGTCTAGCAAGTTAAAAGTGAAAACTCCAAACATCAAGTCTTAAGTCTAAAGTCGGTACGTAAGCAAGCTGGTTATCTCTTTGTATTGGTAACTCATCATCTAAATTGGTCCCATATCAATCACCCCTTAGAACACTTTGGGTAAATGAAATGACGTGCCACCATCCACTAACATGTCCTAGGATGAATCCTTCCTACAATGGGCATTATCTTTTGGCAATAAGTTTCGGTTACCATCCTTAGAAAACACATCCTCTTTCCGTCAGCGGTATTGAAGAGCATCAGTTTGTTTATTTACTTGGTCTTTATCTTTTGACTTATCTTATTTGTGCTCATTCCAAGGATGTCTCGATGATATCCCAAAACAAAGGATTTAGAGAAATAGGAATGGGGCAATGATCGTTATCTTTTGTATGCTGTGCTTTTTGGACATTTTTGTAATATAACCTCGGTGAATACTTGCTTTGTTAGGTATGTATGGAAGAGGTCTAGGGAAACTTATTGACTATTATAGGGATAGGTTTACCTTTCTGTGTTTTGGCCTGAGGTGCCTGAAACTTCTGAAGTGCATCCTAGCAAGGTTTTCGTGTGTCAGGTGTGAACAAGAATACTCCTATCTGATTGTCGAGTCAAAGTCCATCACACTAAGTACCACACCATCCTGGTTTTCTATACATTGATGCATCGTACCACGTGTGTTATCAAACATAAGAAAATTTGGCCCTTTGAAAATCCCAATTCCTCGGAAAGTAATCATCACCATCATCATCATTTGCATCATCTTGTGTCTTGTTGAAATGAATTCTTCTTTTCTTACTAATCATGCTAACAAGGTACTATGATAGTTGATCATCATCACCATCATCATTATCGATCCTACATCCACAAATCATTAGCATATTGCATAAATAGATCATATAGAAAACATACTCATTGCATTTTAATCATCATAAATAGGTTATCATAAACATGTGCATCCATATCATTGCATTTCACCCATTACATTGCATCTCATGGTAGTATATCAATCACTGCATAAACATTCATTGGCATTTCATATCCATTTCATATTACCATCTAAATCATCACACAACATGAACAAAAGCATTCCAGAAGCATTAGGTATACAAGCATTTAATTCATTAGGCATACATGCTTGCATAACATATATGACATGATATCATCACATTACGTTCACATTACGCATCAGCATATCACTTTACATTAACATATCATTGCATCTCAAAAAACCATCTCATTATGCATTAACACCATTTCATTTGCATCATAGCACGACCATCACATTCATAGTACATCCATCCATAAATCATCTCATATATAAGCATATTCCACACATTATTGCATATAACATAGATCATATCATTTTACATATTAAAACCCATTTCACATATCACATTGGCATAAAATAGATCATCATATAGATAACATCATTTGCACATCATATCATAGGTGAGCATAATATAGATCTGTTAGTCATAATCATTGCAAATAAATGCATCCATAACATATAGAGGTAGAATCATACAAATAAAAAAGTACACATTTCATCACATCAAAATTGGCTCATCTATATATATATCATCAATGTCACTGTCATAGAATTAATCGGATCACTATACACATATATGTCAATCAGTACAAAATGCCCATCGGACTATCAAAAATGAGCCCATAAGGCACAAAAGTGTATCATCCAGATCAAGCTCGATCTCTGTGAATGTTGTCCTCACCCCTATCACCATGACCCTCTGGTGGTCTCTGGCTGGCCCACTCTGAGTACTCCGGGACCCAATCTGCTCTAGGTGCAGTGTCATGGTAAGCCCGATGGTAGTACTCTATCTCTCAGATAGCATCCTTGTAAGATCATACTAGCACTGTACCCTGGGAGGAGGAGGCTGTCATACTCTCGATCTGCTGCCTGTGGCCTAACTCAGTGGCTGCTTGTAGCTCTACAACCTGTCTCTGCTGCACAACCTGATCCCTCTCTGCTCTGAGCTGCTCTCTCTCAGCCCTCGCCTGGTTTCTCTCAGCTGTTAGTGCCTAAACCTGGGCCTGCAGCTATGCAATCAGTGCATCCCGACTGTTTGCCTGTCTCTATGGCAGTACTTGTGGCTACACGTGAGGCTGATCCTCACCCTCGACTCGTGGTGGTGGGACTGGCAGCTCTTGCTACTGATCCTGCATGTGAACATTTTCCTAACTTGGTGGGACTGGGGGCACAAATGGCGGATCCTATCGAATCTCGACCCTCGGTCCTCGCCCTCGTCCTCTCCCTCTGCCTCTAACCCTGCACATCTCTGGATCCTCACTTGGAATAGTTAACTGAAGAGGAGGTCTGAACCAGTCTTTGTAGGCCTGTGTGGTCCCTGGATCTGCCAAGCCCTGATCATAAGCCCATGGTTGGGCTACCAACTACCTGAAGCTGTCAACTGCCTCGGCGGTAGGAATACCGTGACCCCATGCTGCATGCAAAGATGACTACATAGTCATCATCAGGCCAATCCTGTGGCTCTCTGAGTTGAGACTACATGTGCTCGGGCAAGTATCTCTCAATCATCGTGTGCTCCCACCCCTGTATATATTGGTCTTGGCGGCATAAAAGAGCTGAGCAGTATCATCGGCCCATCCGGGCTGACCAAGGTATGGACACCAAGTAAATACAAGCATCTCGTCTAGGACCCGCCTCCAATAGGGGATCCTGTGCACACCAATGTGTGTGAAGGACACACCGCCTCTGTATCGTGCCATAAGGGCATCCTCTGCCCCCATCAAAATTGGAATGACTTGTGGATGTAGCACAGAAATGTGCTCCCATGCCCAAACATGAAGTAGCGTCACCCCAGCCCCTAGCGCTCTGCCATCCACGTAAACGTACTCATGTAAATCTCTGTAGAGTGAAGCCAGAAGGACAAGTCCCACAAGTCCCCATGTGAAGCGAACTGGCCTGTCTTGGACCATCTATTCCTAGCAATAACCCTAGCTGAGACTGAAGTATCACCCTCGTCTGTGTGGAGCAACCAAACCTGAAATGATCGCTACAACCGCCCAGCGGAAGGGAGGAGATATAACCCTGTATCTCTCTAACTCAATCCGTAACTCGCAGTAAATGATGTCCCGTGTGGCAAGGACTCTGATGCAGGACTCGCGTCCCTCCTCCATATCATAGATCACCTGATGGCCATAAATAGGCAATCGTAAAATGTGCCAAACATCCTCCAAGGTGATGGTGGCCTCGCTAGTGGGGAGATGAAATGACGATGTCTTGCTATGCCACCTCTCGGCCAACACTGACAGCATCCCTAGGTGACTGCGCATGGGCATCGCATATGTAATATGCCATAATCCTGCAACTCCCAGTCGATCCTGGTCTTTGTCACTCAGGTCCCGTAGGATGCTTGCCAAATCTTGCGATCGGTGCTCCCGAGAGTAGAGCTCCCTAGGCCCGTCTTGCATCAAGGAAAGTCAGCATGTTAAAATTTTTGAAAAATTCCTGGTCAAACTCTCCAAGAAAGTTCCCAGCGGTGTAGTTTGTGAAGGCGTCACAATTTGATTTTACTCAAACTCTGACACTCGAGCCCAAAAAAATCCAAGTGGCTCCGCCGCGGCGCACTTTCTCCTCCAGCGTCGCAGTTTACATGAAAAGGGCGCCACTACGACGCACTTTACCCAAACCGGCCCACCAAGCTCAAGCCCAGCGTCAAAGTTTCTTAACTCTGAACTGCACCACTGCAGCGCTAAATAGCACCACTGTGGCGCAAAAAGGCCTAGAGCGACACAGTTTAAATGTCGAGCGGCGCTATATAGCACCATTGGAAGCGAACTCCCCTTTTAAAGCAATAATTAATGCACTAAACGAAAAAACTAAGCGTCAAAAAGGATCACATACCGATGCCCGGATGCCAGGTGGCCGCTAGTATGTTCGAACTCGATCTGAAATGTGTAGGGGAAGCTGTCGTTGCACCATATTGCTGGAAGGTCAAAGCTCAAATCTCAAGGTTTGCTAGCAGAAGTGTGTGAAAATGACTTGAAAGTGACCCCTCGGGCCCCTTTTAAGCTTAAAAATTAGGGTTTTTTAACCCTAAATGGCTGTCCTGCTAGGGTTTTGGACCCCCAAACCTGTTTTTGTCCGTTTGAGGCTTTTTTTTTATCGTTTTATTGCATTTAGACAAGTTTTTAGCTTCCCAGACCCCTTTCAAACTTGTCGGGTATTTTGTCATCTTTTTCTCGCGAGATCACCCAAAACAATTAAAATTTTCATCTGATCTCTCGAGGGGGCATTATAATGGCATGTTTTCTCCCGCCATGCAGCAGTGGGGCAAGTTTTTAAATATCAAAATTTTTGGTTTTGATCGAGATCAGTTATTCTTTGAACCAACGCAACAAGTGCATTGCTTCAAAAAGGGGAAAAATGTAGACACGTAAAATATACTGATTGACACCATGCATCTGATCCTGACTTACTAACATCATTTTTTCCTGAATCATCCCTCGGTCTAACCATTTAATCAAATTCCCCTATCTAATTAAATTCATCAATTTTCATCCCTTAATTGAATAAATCATTTTGTCTAATTAAGTCAATCTCTTTTGTTAATTAAATCAATCCATCTGATCTAATTATCCCTATTTAATTAAATAATTAATTTATTTGATTAAATCTCTAAAGTCCATTCATTAAATTGAATAAATTAAAGTCTTATTCAATTTAATCTAAGACCATCTCTTTTAATTAAATAAATCAAAATCTTTATTTAATTAGCCTTTTATCATAGTCCTCTCTTATTTGATTTAAATAAATCCATAAATCTAAGTCAAATAAGTCACATCATCAAATCTTCTCTTAAATTAATTAACCCTTGATTAATTTAATCTCATCTCATATCACATCCTCTAGATAATGCAAGTTGCACATGAAAATAGATTTAATTCATTTATTAAATCTCTATTTTCCTCACAAGGCATCTTTTGGAATATTCTCTCAATTTGAATTCAAAAATTCCAAGTCAACATGTACATCCAACAAGGCAATAAATTCATCTTACATGTACTTTTCCTTGAGCCAAGTGGCATTTATTTTATTTTCTCTTCCCTCTTACATGTCATTTCAACAAATTTGAATTTCAAATATTGGCATTTATTGGCACAAACCCCAAATCTTGCACATCCATTATCCATTCATAGTTTGACAAGTGGCACCATATCATTGGATGAATGTTAGTCCCACATTGCTCAAATTTGGACTTTAATCCATCTTGAAATCCTATAAATGAAAGGCTCATATCCTCATTTTATCATCCACAATCCAAGCAAAGTTACCATGCTAAAATACTTAGCCATTTCCATTCATCAATCTTGAGTTCTTAGCTAGGTTATTGTAGATTTTGGCTTGGAGATCTCACCATTCATCATCAAAAGTGGATCAAATCTCTTCACCAAGTCAACATATTGAAGCTTGCAATCATAGAAATTGGGAAAGGGCCAATTTTCACATCAAATTGGCACCAATTCTCCCATGGGATCAAGAGTTTGCTTTTCTAATTAGGACTCAATCTTTGTTTTGTCATTTGCTTTGTGTTCTTCAATATTTTCTTCCTAATTTGAATGTTGTAAATAGATTTCATGGGGAATCCTTGTTTTGGCTTGCAATCACTTGTCTAACTTGTTTACTCTTGTTGTTTTGTAGGTACCAAGGTTGGGGTTCACACAGAGGAAAATGCAGATGAAAATATTCTCATTAACAAAAATCTCAATTACATTTGGCTGACAATATCCAGGCTTATAGATTTGGCTCATAAGCCTGAATAAACATGCTTAAAAGAACAACAATCCAATATGCTCAATATGTGAGTGAAATCATACAATCTTAATCTACTCCATCTACTACTTCTTGATTACTACTATTCTAATGATCAATTACAAGCTTTATATCATATCTGCGATTCTGGGAACATCCGCGTTGGCCAAAGATCATCACATTATCCAAGGAAATAAAATGTAACATGCACATGAATAGGTTGGCCTTAAATTCGAATTACTCCATCAATAGGTGCATATAATGAAGTGTAGACCTATAAGGAAGGTCGAGACACTCCACGAAACACTTAGAATCACACCGTCAAGATTTGCAAGTCACAGGGATGATCCACAATGATCAAATTAGTTGCCAGGCTTGAAAACTATTCTGGTTTCGGTCAAAGAAACTGCCATGAATTCTAGAAGCAATAAATTTCTAGAAAAAGATCCAATCACGCTCAAATATTGGAATAAGGAAAATGAACATGTCCACGATGTACACAAAGATCCACATAGCCCAGGGAGGAAAGATGATGAATCCAACAACATGAACTGAGCAAGAATAGAAATAAGAACAAAACTGAAAGAAAATATTTTTGGTTGATGCAAGATTGCCAAGAACCAAGGATGCTCCTGCATCAAACATCTGGGGTTAATGAAAAGTGAGTCCCTCACTTTGTTGGGGCTAAAGGAAAACCAAGACGGTCTACCTCAGCCTGAGAAATCCAAGAAGAATACTCAATTGGTCTATCTTTCCATTTCACAAGATATTCTTTGTACTGTCTTCCTCCCATCTCTGATATCCAAAACTTCTTCAATATCATCCAACTGCTACTTAGGAAACTGATTTTCCAGGCTTACCTCACTATCTTCTCTGAATTCTATTTCATGGTACTGATGTAGGTCTGCAATGTTGAATATAGGTAGTATACCCATGTTAGCTGGTAACTTCACTTTATACGCATTTCTTGAATCAAACTTCCTCATCTTTAGCTTACTGTATGTTCCAATTGGAAATCTCTCCTCCTCGAATACACCATCACTTCATCTCCAACTTCAAACTCCTTATATCTCCTCTTTTCATCTACTTATTCCTTATACTTCATGTTCATATCTTCCAACTGTTGTTTCACTTGAGTGTGCACTTTCTTCATATGTTTGGAAAATTCCTCTACTTTTGCACTCCTTTTACCTTCCATATTGATATCTCTCAACTCTAATATACCTCTAGGATGAACTCCAGTAATAATATCAAAAGGTGTCTTTCTAGTACTCCTATTCACTGAATTATTATAAGAAAATTTTTCTTGTGCAAGGACTAAATCCCAACTTCCTGTCTTTTCTCCAACCAAACATCTCAACAAGTTTCTGAAACTCCTATTCACTACCTTTGTTTGTCCATCAGTTTGTGGGTGAAATGTAGAACTAAACTTCAAATCTGTCTTCAACTTCTTCCAAAGTGTCCTAAAAAAGTAACCAACAAATTTTGTATCCCTGTTTGAATCTATACTCCTAGGTAATCCATGCAATCTGACTACTTCTTTGAAAAATAAGCCTGCTACATGTACTGCATTTGTTGTCTTCTTAGAAGGTATGAAATGTGCCATCTTAGAAAAAATTTCCACCACTACAAATACTGAATCATTACTTCTTTGTGTCTTTTTGGCAAACCAAGTATGAAATCCATGCTGATATCCTCCCAAGGTCTCTCTGGAACTATCAAAGGCTTATACAACCCAACATTCTAACTACTCCCTTTTGCAACTTGAAAAACTCTGCAACTTTGCACAAATTTCCTAACATCCTTATGAATTTGCGGCCAAAAGTAATTCTCACTTACCAATGCTACTGTCTTGTGAATTCCAAAGTGTCCTGACAAACCTCCACTATGCTTTTCTTTCACCAGGTTATCCCTCATTGAACTCTGGGGTATACACAACTAATTACCTCTGAACAACATATCCTGGACTAAATGAAATAATCCAACCATTGACTCCTATCCTCTGAAACTGGTTCTTTACAAGCTCTCCAAGGTTCTGTAAAATCTGGGTCTTCCTCATACAAGTTCCTCAACTCATCAAAGCCTAATACTTCCACTTTCATCTCTGCCAGAAAATTCCTTCTCCTACTTAGAGCATCAACAACTCTATTTGACTTTACACTCCTATGCTTCAATACAAAACTATAACTCTGCAAGAACTCTACCCATCCCATGTGTCTCTAATTCAACTTACCTTGACTGTTCAAATATCGCAATGCTTGATTATTCGTATACAACAAAAAATCATTAGGCAAAAAGTAATCTCTCCACATCTTCAAGGCTTGAACTATGTCATAAAATTCCTGATCATACACTGAATATATTTTCCTAGCATCATTCAATTTCTCACTGAAGTAAGCTACTCGTCTTCCTTCTTGACTCAATACTACTCCAATTGTGTTTCCACTTGCATCAGAGTCTACTTGAAATACCTTGTTTAAATATGGCAAAGCCAACACAGGTTGCTCTATCACCTTCTACTTCAACACCTCAAACCTTTGATCTGCTCCAAATGTCCATCTGAAATCCTTCCTATCTCCTCTCATTGTTTCTGTGATAAGATTGTAAATAGAATTGAAATCCCCAATGAAATTTCAATAGAAATTAGCCAATCCATGAAATTATCTTACCTCTCTAATGCTATCTGGTGTAGGCCACTCAACAATTGCTTTCACCTTCTTAGGGTCCATCTTCAATCCATCCACAGAGATCACAAATTCCAGATATACCAATTCCTTCTTCATGAAACTGCACTTCTTAATGTTTATCAACAACTGCTCATCTTTCAACCTCTGCAAAAATTTTCTGATATGCAACAAATGTTCTTCTCTACTCTTACTAAAAATCAAGATGTCATCTAGGTAAACAATCACAAACTTACCCAATAAATTCCTTAATACCTCATTCATTAACTTCATGAAAGTAATTGGTGCATTTTTCAATCCAAAAGGCATCACCAACCACTCATACAATCCTTCATTTTTATTGAATGTTATTTTCCACTCATCTCCTTCTTTGATTTTGATCTAATGATATCCACTCTTCAAGTCTATCTTTGTAAAA
>VDFB02354274.1:0-19660 GCA_007258455.2 Sequoia sempervirens | reverse complement strand
AAACCCTTTTCACGAATGGTCAAATTTTTTTCTGGAACAGATCCAAAGGGAAACCTAGACCACCACATCTGATGTCTTTGTATGATCTACCTTCTTCCCTCATTGTGGAGTAGGTTCCTTGATTTGGCGGGTCTTTCATTTCTATTGGAGATGCAGAGGTTGTTATTTCTGGCAAGCCTTTGGATTTCTACCTCTCAGACGGTTGTATTGAGGAGATTGCTAAAGATATTGGAAATAGATCTTTGGTTATGAGATTCCTGCGAAGGTGCTTGCCTATTGCTTTAGTCCTCAAATGGGTGAAATCTACTTAGAGCAACCTGTCTACTCTGAGGATTGAATCTCTAGATTTTGACTTCTTTTTTCTCACCTTCAACAGTGTTGATGATTGCAATTTCATGGTCTAGAATGGCCCATGGTTTTTTGGGAATTTTGGCCTCTTCATCTCTCCTTGGACCCCCTTTTTGAACCAACTACAACAAATATTACTAATGTTCCCATTTGGATTAGGCTCTACAGCTTTCCCTTGGTGATGCAAAATATGGATCTCATTACCAAACTAATCAATCATGTGGGTTCCTTTATTAAACTCGATGCAAAATTTGTGGCTCTTGATTGCAAATTTTACAGGGTTTGTGCAATGGTGGATATCTCTAAACCCATCTCTCAATCTATTCGGATCCACTCTTCTCATGGAATTTAGACAATTTTTTTTATTTTGAAGGCTTTCCTTTCTGTTGCTTTTGTTGCAATATGATGGGCCACAAAATTAAGGCTTTCTCTCTCTAGCATCAGGCTAGAGCTAGGTTTGTCAGGCTTAAAAAATGGGTTAAGAAGGCTGGCTCTCTAGATGTATATTTTATTTGGAAAAATCATGGTATGTTCTTGGAGTCCCAACCTGTTTTTGGATTGAATCTTGTGCAGCCTTTGGTGACTTATCCTCCTACAATCCCTACCCATGAAAATCCTCCTAAGGCCTCTCATGGGTCAAAGGAGGATGACTCTAAGTCTGATGGAACCTTCCCTTTTATGGATGATCTAGATAATCTGAAATACGACTGTTTTGGCCATGACTTGATTTTGGATCTACCTCAAAAACTTGGTATCTCTCAAATAGTTAACAAAAAATTGAAACCTGATTGTGGTGGCACAAAGAGAAAAGTATGGGAGAAATTCTAAGGTCAAAAAACTTTTTATCGAAGGAAAGGAAGTTATGGAGGAGGGTTTACAATGGACCATGGATGCTCTCCTCTCTAGGAACAATAGAAGAGCTTAGATGTTATTTTATGTGGCTATGAACTATTTTTTATGCTCTTTGAAGCAGTTGTGTCATGTTATTATTTTCCTTCTCTCTTCTTTTATAGTTCCTCTTACGTTTCCTCTTTCCTATTTAGGATCTTGTTTCTCTTCTACTCCTTCCTTCTCTATGTGGTAGAATCGATGTAATTTGTTTTTTATGTTTTAATAAAAGGAGTGGGCCCTCTTCCCACAACTTACGGATTAAAAAAAAAATCTTAGTTGTGTTAATGCTCCTAGAATGAAAGGCCAAATCTATATTTTTTTTAGTGCACCAAATTGAGATGTTCCTCCTTGTAATGAGAATGATATTGAAATGAGATGCTTGAATTGGAGTGCATGATAAATAAACACAATTGAATTCCTTTAAATATAAGGAAATAATAATAAATCACACAAAAATCATGTTTTTTTGGCCTTAGGTAGGAAAGGAATTGGCTAAAATTTCTATTTGACTTTTGAAAATTTAGAGGTCAAAGCTAGCCTACGAGGTTGGCTTTGTGTTCATAGAAAATGACTTAAGACATGGAAATAGTTATATAAGAATAAGTAATAGATGTGTTAGGACATGAATAGGCATAATTAACACATGGTTTCAGAGAGTATGTTGAAACATGTGTATGCACAAAATAAGGTGTAGGTAAATAAATATATATGATTGGGGATGTGTGTGTATCTCCAAGTATTGAAGTTAGCTTTATGCCCACGAAATTGTTTTGCACTTGTGGAAATAATATACAATATACACTATTCTACTTATTGATTGAACTTGACTTACATCTACTTCTTCCACATTTCTTGCAATATGAAATTTGATAATTTATCATAATTTAACACATTACAAAAAATACCACCTACTTTTCATTAATAATATTTGAAAATGCCTTTAGGGGATTGTTGGTATATTGAGAGGGGACTATAGCATTGTAAATTGCCACCCTTGACAATTTCACACTATGTTTTGCTCCCCATTAAAGTGAATGCACCTAATTGTACATATAATGTCCTAAATTATGCATTTCATGGCCCATTTGGACATTTATCAAAAAAACCCATTTGTAAAACCAAAGCAAACATCTAATATTTTGCTTCTGACACTTTACCTCTTGTAAAATAAGGCTGGGAAATTCGCCCTAGGCAACTTGGTCCCCCTATTTTACCTCCAAATTTTAATATGTCGGAGTTGAAATTTTATTATTTGAATTTCAAATGGTAAATTTTGGCTATCAAGATTTAATTTTCAAGAAATTAGATTAATTGCATATAAATACCTAGTCATTTCACCATTTGAAGAATAAGTGGCAAGTATTAGAATTATTAGTGATCAAGCAATTATTATCAATTCAAGTGCAATCAAGAGTAGAACTATTGCAACATTTCAATTTTGATGAGAATGAAGATGTTAAGATTGATGAACAAGTGCATAAGGAACTATCTTTGTTGTTCTCAAAGTCCATGGATTTAGATGGGGGAAACCGTGATGATCCTCCTAATGAGAGTGACTCACCACATGTTGAACCTGGTGATGCTCCTAGTACAACACTTGTTGTAGTCCCTTTGGCTAGTTTTCCTCCTTCCATATATGATGAACAAGATTGGGATGTAGACAATTTGCTTTAGATCAACTCACATGTGTGATACTCCTTTGTGTTTGCTTTATGTGTTATTTTTGTTTACTTTCCCATGAAGTTACCTCCCGTGTTGTGTTGCTTGGTGTGTCTTTATGTTTGTGAGTTTTCTTTGGAGGACCCTTGTTGCTTTGTTGGCATAAGGATCCAAAGGAAACAAATCTATCGTGACATCCATCTATTTATATCTCCATTTTTCTTTATGGACCGTGAACATTGTTCTTTTTTGTCTTGTGTGTTTTGTAAGGAAAGCTGCGCGGAAACAACTTCCTAACGCCAAAACCCTTCGTGAAGAATGCATAGATACTTTTTAAATTTTCAATTATAGTCCAATTCTAAGATGCACTTGAAAGCAATAACAGAAACAGAAATAATCATACACGATGAACATTGATTTACTGGGAAAACCCCATGTGAGAAAAACCTTCGTATTACAAGAATAAAATTACATACGTAGTAATGTGTTTAATTCTCTCTCTGATGTCAATTTATAGCACCATTCACAATGATCAACCTTGCTACAAAACACTCAAGTTACAATACACTCATACTTCAATTCACTCTGATCATACATCAAACTATACATCCAACTATTCATGCAACCATTGAACCAATCATCGGAATCCAACATCATCCTGCAATTCTAGAAGAGTATTCATACACACGCAAAGCGTTGAACTTCACACGTAACTACTCCCAATGACTAACTTCCAACTGCTCCCATTCGCTTCTTCCGATTGGTCGAGACTCACCAATGAGGATAGTCAATCAGCCAAAGGCATTCAAATAGACATATGCCTATGAGATACCAACTGCCCCTGGATGCCACAAAGCCAGATCATCATTGTTGCCAAGAGTCTTCACTATCAGCAAGATGTTATATTGAGTTCACAAATTACATCAACCTCAACATTCTCATCGGTGAGACAATCGCCATTCAATGAGACATCACACCAAAGTTCCAAAGTCACATAGACAAGAGTATTCCAATCGGCAAGACTATCGTCCTTCGCCAAGAGATCATACCGAACCTTCATGTAATTTCAAACTTTCCAACAAGTAGTAAGACTTATCGCTATCGCCAGGAGGTTACACCAATGTTCATATCCATTGGCGAGAGAACCAACTGTCAGCAAGACTTCTTACCGAGACTTCCATGTTACCCCAATGAGCATCGGTGAGACAAACATATGTCGCCAAGAGTTCATAGCGAAGCCTCCGTGTTACCCCGAAGACTCCAAGTGAATACTTATCGGTGAGACTTTCCATATCAACAAGACTTCACACCGAAGCATATGAGTTACTCTGATGACACCAGTCGCCATGAGTCTCCCCGACACCGCTTGTCACCTAGAGTCTCCCCGATATTCGATAAGAATGGCCTGTCGGCCAGAGATCTCCTCGAGCAGTGAGAGATAGAAACTGTCACATCGATCAACATGTCATAGTGATAGGCTCCATTTGGCAAGACATCAACAAGGTCTCAGCGACTTGAACATTTCAAAAGGTTTCATAGCTGTTAGTCGGCCAGACACAATGAAGGTCATACTGACTTTTCTCTTCCAGAGGTTTCAGCCTATGAGATTGAGGCACATATTTCCAACATGTTTTCCTTTTGGGGACAATGCAAGGTGTTGAGACATTTAGGTCTCTTCCATGTTGACCCAAAAGTTTGTTTTTTTATCTATGTATCATTCTTCTATTGTGTTCATAGTTCCACAAGTATTTGGGGAATGATGTTAGTTCGGAGCTCATTTACATTATGGTAGTAAAGATGTATATTGACCTTGGATCTATGGATCCCTTATGTGTTCATATTTTCATTGCATTGGGGAAACCCCTTATCATGAGTTATCTTCATTTGGAAATATATCATTGGCATAGGGCTTTCCAAATAAGCTCTCATGACTTAAACACAATTCATTTATCATTTTTCTACCTTAAAGTAATTGCTCACAGTAGGGTGTTTAGAAATTACTTTAAGCAATTGCTTTAAGGTGGGGGCATACATTCCATTATGTGCTTCCCTTTGTTCACATGTCCTATACTTAGTGATGCATTGGCATAACATTTTGTGATCATTTATGTAGCATCTTTATCAGAGTTAGTGGGACTATAACTCTTGGTATGGTTGACATGGGTACACACCTAGTGAAACTAGTCCTCACTAGTCCTTGTGTGTTTCTCATTTTGCTATTATCTTTGAAAGGATCACCTTGTGAATATCAAACTTCACTAGCCCATGGTTCCTTTGGTTCATGTTTCACCTAGAAAATATCAAACTTTTTTGGCTCATGAGTCATGAATGCATTGGGTATGGATCCTAGCATAACACAACTTGCTAGTCCTTGATTGTCATACCCTCTTTTTGTTTTGCATTTTTGTCATGTATGTTTTGTGTTGTCTTGTTGTATTACATGCATGTGTGTTTTCCCTTGTATTTATGTTTTCTTTCCATAGGATCTCAAATCTTGGGGCCTTATGCACTCCCCCTAGATTCATTTTCATCCTATCTCTTCAACATTTAGATAATCAGACCCCCCTTGACATATTTTCTACTTTAGTGTGATTCTGAGAATAATTTCATACTCTTACTAAAGTGGTGGCTAAATGTAGTGTCGTAAATTGTCACCCTTGATAATTTCACACTATGTTTTGCTCTCCCTTAAAGTGCGTGGACCTACTTGTACATCTAATGTCCTAAATTATGCAATCCATGGCCCATTTGGATATATCAAGAAAACCCATCTGCAAAACCAAAGCAAACATTTAATATTTTTCTCCTAACACTTTACCTCTTATAAAATAGGGTTGGGACATAGTCACCCTACGTGACTTGGTCCCCCTATTTTGCCTCCAAATTTTAATATTTTGGAGTTCGAATTTTATTATTTGAATTTCAAATGTCAAATGTTGGCTATCGATAACTAATTTTTAGGAAATTAGATTAATTGCATATAAATACATAGTCATTTCATCATTTAAAAACTAAGTGGCAAGTATTATAATTATTGGTGATCAAGTCAAGGACAGTCAAGAGTAGATTTATTGTAGAATTTCAACATTGAAGCATCATGCCAAGTTTTATGTGAGTTTGTTCATGTTTATGTTATCATTTTGTTTGTGAGGACTAACCCTTATAGGTCTTCCAAGAAATCAAGCCTTGAGGTGATGTGCATGACTTTAGTCCTTCAAGGAAAATCGGATTTGGGTGGTGAGTTTAATTCCATTGTTGATTCATCATGCATTTATCATTTATCCTCTATCCCTCAAAAGAATAAGTGCTCTTTTATCAATTTTACCATTGTGGAGGTGGAAACACCAATACAGGGTTTGACTAAGGCAAGCCCCTATATGGCACAACCCTTCCTCTCTCTTTGAATGTGCATGATTCATATATGAAGAAGTTTAGAGGAATATTGAAGATCATTTACTCATTATTGCATTCAAACCGTACAACTTGACAACGTAAGAAGAATTAGTTATCTCAACACCCAATGAAGATCTGATAGTGAGACACAAAAGAAAGAAGGATCTGATCAAACTTAAGAGGATTGTGAAATCAAATTCGAATTTCAGTCACTAGGAAATACTCACCCTGAGTGACTGGGTCCTAAAAATTCAGCCCCAGATTCATATGTCAGGTGCACAGAACTCCGCTCAATCTATTTCCAAACTCTGAATTCGTCTGTGACTTTCTAGATTTGTTATTTTTGCATCAAAATAGGTTATTTGTATAATTTTTTAGTCATGTATCATTGCATTTCATACCAAATCTATTTCTAAGTCCTTAAATTTAGATCTTAGGATTGGTTGGCTCACCTTTCAGGTTGCAAGTCAATCTCATATCTTAGTCAATATTAATTTAATGATAAGAGGCCTCTTGTGTCCATTATTGAAAAGTAATCCCTTGTGAAAACATAAGGTGGAGTCACTAGTATAATTTGACAAATAAATGACTACATGACTAACACTAGTAGTATTTGGAAAATAAATGACTAATTTGGTCATTTATAAGTGACTAATTTGGTCATCAGGTAAAATCACAACTAAATGACTAATATCAGACAAATAAAAATGACTAAAAAAATGGCTGATATTAGACAAATAAAAATGACTAAATAAATGTGCTCATTATTAAAATCTTGGCCATAATTTTCATTTTAATAAACATACTCTAAAACCTTCGTCAAGACCTTATTTTCAATCGTAGCCCACCATAATTAATAATAAAATATTACAAATAAAATTATTAATAAGTTTTTTTGTGGAATAAATATTTTGTTTTGTGGTGTCATCATATGAACACCAAAGTTTCTTCTAAATTGACAAAAAACCACCAAATTATAAAAATTAACGAAAACCATAAGAGAACCTAAAAAACTAAAACCCAAAAACCTTGAAAAATAAAAAAATAAGCAAAAGGAAGAGAAAAAACAATAAATAAGAATAAACAACCAAATAATCTAAGAGGAAAAAGGACCATTTTTTTTTATAAGCATAATTTTCATTTTAATAAACATACTCTAAAACCTCCATGAAGACCTTATTTTCAATGTAGCCTGCCAAAATGGAGCAGTGAGTCGAAACCTGTAGCCCACCAAAATGGAGCAGTGTCAAAACCTTATTTTCAAGGTAGCCCGCCAAAATGGAGAAGTAAAGCATGCCTGATTTTGGATTGCAACCTTTGCCAAATTTTCCACATTGGACACGATTTGTACAGAATCTTGTGGTAAGTCACTTTCCATGGTTTTAGTTAATTTAACTTTTCAAATATGTACGCGATCAGGCCATATGATCCATATGATCCATTATTTTTAATAATTTTACTAGTTTCTTGTTGACTAATAGTGATTATCTTCTTTTTAGGCTAATTATGGAAAAGAAGATCCATCTTGTGTTGCATAAGTTAAGCATTTATATAGAGAACTTGGAATCGAGGTCTGTTTATTCTTTTCTTTTCCATTATGAGATGTTAAAAGTGATCTTTTATTTTCAAATTTTCCACTATCAAATTGCATAGTTCACAGGAGAACCTACTTTTATCTATAAAAATGATATTAAGGGACATGTAGATTGAGTTGTCTATACAAATTGCAGAATTTGAACTCTTAAAATTAGCTTCCACTTTCTAAGGGGGCATGCAAATCACTTTTGAAGTTGAGTGTAAAAAACAAAGTAGCACGTAAAGAAAAAGGATGAACAATAATAAAGTGAAAAGTGTTTGAAAATGAGGTGTTTTCTTTAGCTTAATACCCGTGAAACTTTAATATTTCTGATCCTAAGTAAGTCTTTCTTGTTACATATATTCTTTGTGGGTGATTATCTTGATTAATCCATTTTACTGCTGTAGAATGAGAGAAGCCTATAGAAGAACTAGACAGATATTTGCAGTAAGATTACACAAGATGTACCCATGGAGAAACCCTTTTCGAAAAAACTCCACCAAGAATTATTCTATTATTCAAACTCTGAATTACAATAGCTCCAATTCTTGCTTGAGAATGCTTCTTCTGTCTTTACCAATCTTCTTCACACCTGCAATAAAAATTATAAAAACTCTATCCAACTTGAATGAGATATAGAGACAATATGCAACCTTGTAATCTCCAAATGGTGATAATTACAATGCACAAGCTCAAGCCCTTGAAAAGGTACGCCATATTGCTTCAAGTTGAGTTCTACCATGAAGACCAAAGCTTAGAACATGTGCTTTACCCATTTGGGCGTCCCAAACTAAAGCTACAACTCATCCTTCACTTCGGTGATAATTACAAAGCTCTTCATCAAATATGGTGCCCAAAAGAGGGTCCCACTTAACAGAGCTTTCAAAAATATCTTATCATGCATTGGAGTTAATTCCAAGAAAGCATCTTAGGCACCCAAGTTGGCTCTAAGTGATTTCTTGTTAACTGAAACATTTACTCAACAATTCATTCCCAAAGAATGGTCATCCCCCTGCTTAACCGAGGTAGTCCCCGCGACCACATACAACCCTAATGTTATTAGCTACGGCCATAAGTTAACCTAAGCTAACTACAGCAACTCAAAAATAACCAACATGCATGCAAATATGCACTTGCATGCAAATCAAGATAATTGAACCAACTCTAACTAAACTAAACTAAACTAAATCAACTAAACTAAACTCCATTCTCCAACTAAACCGAATCAACCGAATCAATCGATTCAACTTAACTTAATCAACTTAATTGAACTTCAAGCATGCAAACACCAAATCCTAACTCCTAGGATCTTTACATGCATTCAAAAGTGTTAACTGCTACTCCGTATAGTTAACTGAACTCAAGGTGAGTTTCACCTTACCATGTGTGCACCCACATGCTCCTATTATTTAGGAATAACTACAAATGTCAATTTCATGATTTATTTCATCCAAATAATTAATCTCATCCTAATATTAGTGTTGTTGAACACATTCCAAGAATCTAGGAGATACATGAAATAATTAATGTTTAGGATTTTCAATTAAATGGCATCCTATTTCCAACAAAAAGTGGCTCTTCTTATATCAACCATGTAGAGTACAATGAAAGGAGTGCAGGGATGGTAGGGGTTTAACGTTTATAGCGTAGTGGAACAATAGTTTAGTTGTACAGTAGATGTCATCCTACTTTATTTGAGAACTCTTACTGAATTCCCAAAAATAGGAGTTCCCAAATTATGCCAACAACAAGAGTTGATTCATAGGCCCTATGAAAATCTCTAACTTTTTGGCTCCCCTTTGATACTTTTCTACATACTTACAAATTACATCTCCATAATTAATATGGACTGGAAGGGTTCAAAAGGGCACATGTTAGTCTTTTCCATTTATTGGGCAATAAAGAGTTTGAAGTGACCGAAGAATCAAATGTAGCTCTTTTACTCTAGATGCTTTATTCTCATTCCATATTATTATATCCGATATAAACCATGACTTAAATCAATCCATAGAAGAAATCTCATGAAAATCCATAAGAAGAGATTAGTGATTAGATGAATCCGAAATGAAACCAACTCCATAAGCCACAAAAAACAAAATATGCAATGCAAATGAGAATACAGGCCTTCAAAGGAGTTATCATGGATAAAGAATTACCATCCCTTAGATCTCTTGTGAGAATGCCTGAAAGCTCTTCAATTATCCACAATACCCACATGCTATGAGCTTTGATACAAAGATTGTGCATAGTTCTTAGTTTATTCAATTTGGTGCTATTATTTTTATCCCTGCGGATTCAAGTTTCAAACCAACCCCTCATTAGTATTTGTCTTCCACAATCAAAGAGGTAATAAAAATTAGTACTTTGAACACCTGAAAGTCAAGATCCTTTCCCTCAAAATAAAGCTTTGTTCTTGACAAACCAGAGTTGAGATAAGCCAAGAACTAGTGGAAGGGAAGTTGAATGAAAATTGAGAGCAACTAAAAGATTTCCTAAGAAAAGTGCCCTTTCCACTATAACTGTTGGTTCTAGTGTCTCCTTGTTCATTTTTTTTGGCATCTCCTCATTTTTCATTTCTTGATATAGAGCTTTTGAAAGATGTGCAAGATGTTCTTCAATCTCAACAATCAATGTTGAGATAAAATGGAAGCATTTCTCTTGCAAATAAGGTACTAAATCATTTATCCTTGAAGGTGATTTATGTGCATGAAGAAAACTTAGGGAGGTCTTCCAGACAATCTTGACCACTCATCTATGGTATCTTTATTTGACTAACCTCGCCTCCAAAATAAGTGTTAAGGCTTAATTCAAACCAGTCTTCATCATTTGTCATCATAAATCTAAAACTCAACCGGGGTAAATTGACACTTTTTAGGTCCCCTCTCTTGACAAGCCAACCCTCACTAGTAGTTAATTTTTGCAAATGGGTTTCAATGTCTTTGTAACTTGACAAAGATGTAAGTATGGCTTCAAGGAATTTACCAACCTTAACTCTAGTTGACCTCCACCCTCATGCTCTTGTTTCAATTTAGTTTCTTCCCAACCCTAAAAATCACAGACTAATAAATGGTAAGCCTTGAAATCATGGAACAAAAAACTACAAGAGACAGAGCAAGCATACAACATTAAAATTGTGACTTGCAGTAGTAAAAGAAAAGAAGCAGTAGGTAGTTTGATATACAATCAAAAAAATGGCATTTTATGAGGCTGCCTTAAGGAAGAAAATTAAAAATTAAATAAAATCATGCTTCAAATTCCATTTAAATGTTTAGTTGTACAATATATGTCATCCTACTTTGTTTGAGAACTTTTACTCAATTCCCAAAAATAGGAGTTCCCAAATGATGCCAACAACAAGAGCTGATTCATAGGCCATATGAAAATCTCTAACTTTTTGGCTCCCCTTTGATACTTTTCTACATACTTATAGATTACATCTCCATGATTAATATAGATTGGAAGGGTTGAAAGGGAACATGTTAGTCTTTTCCATTTATTGGGCAATAAAGAGTTTGAAGTGACTGAAAGAATCAAATGTAGCTCTTTACTCTAGATGCTTTATTCTCATTCGGTTATTAATATATCCATATATAAACCATGATGACTTAAATTAGAACTAGAAGAAATCTCATGAAAATTGCAAGAAGAGATCAGTGATTAGATGAATCATGGAAATGAAACCAACTCCATAAGCCACAACAAACAAAATATGCAATGCAAATGAGAATACAAGCCTTCAAAGGAGTTGTCATGGATAAAGAATCATCCTCCCTTAGATCTTTTGTGAGAATGCCTGAAAGCTCTTTAGCTATCCACAATATCCACATGCTATGAGCTCTAATACAAAGATTGTGCATAGTTCTTCTCAATTTATTCAATTTGGTGCTATTATTTTTATCCTATGATTCAAGCTTCAAACCAACCCCTCCCTAGTATTTGTCTTCCAAAACTATCTAGAAGAGGGTAATCAAAATTAGTACTCGAATATCTGAAAGTTGAAGATCATTTCCCTCAAAACTGAAGCTTTGTTCTCGACAAACCAGAGCTGAGATGAGCCAAGAACTAGTGGAAGTGAAGTTGAATGAAAACTGAGAGCAACTAAAAGACTTCCTAAGAAAAGTTCCCTTTACACTATAACTGTCGGTTCTAGTGTCTCCTTGTTCATTTTTTCTGGCATCTCCTCATTTTTCATTTCTTGATAGAGAGCTTCTAAAAGATGTGCAAGATGTTCTTCAATCTCAACAATCAATGTTGAGATAAAATGGAAGCATTGCTCTTGCAAATAAGGTACTAAATCATTTATCCTTGAAGGATATTTATGTGCATGAAGAAAACTTAGGAGGTCTTCCAGAATATTCTTGGACCACTCATCTATGGTATCTTTTATTTGACTAACCTTAGTTCCAAAATAAGTGTTAAGGCAACCAAACCAGTCTTCATCATTTGTCATCATAAATCTAAAACTCAACCTAGGTAAATTGACACTTTTAAGGTCCCCTCTCTTGACAAACCAACCCTCACTAGTAGTTAATTTTGTGCAAAATGGGTTTCACCGGTTCTTTGTAACTTTGCCACAAAGAAGTAACTACTATGGCTTCAAGGAATTTACCAACCTTAACTCTAGTCAATCTCCACCCTCATGCTCTTTTGTTTTAATTCAGCTTCTTTCCAACCCTACAAATCACAGACTAATAAATGGTAAGCCTTGAAATCATGGAACAAAAAACTACAAGAGACGAAGCAAGCATACAACATTAAAATTGTGACTTGCAACAGTAAAAGAAAAGAAGCAGTAGGAAGTTTGATATACAATCAAAAAATGGCATTTTATGAGGCTGCCTTAAGGAAGCAAATTAAAAATTAAATAAAATCATGCTTCAAATTTCATTTAAATGTTCAGTTGTACGGTATATGTCATCCTAATTTGTTTGAGAACTCTTACTGAATTCCCAAAAATAGGAGTTCCCAAATGACGCCAACAACAAGAGCTGATTCATAGGCCATATGAAAATCTCTAACTTTTTGGTTCCCCTTTTATACTTTTTTGCATACTTACAAATTACATCTCCATGATTAATATGGACTGGAAGGGTTGAAAGGGAACATGTTAGTCTTTTCCATTTATTGGGCAATAAAGAGTTTGAATTTATTGAAAGAATCAAATGTAGCTCTTTAATCTAGATGCTTTATTCTCATTTGGTTATTAATATATCCAGATATAAACCATGATGACTTAAATCAGAACTAGAAGAAATCTCATGAAAAACTACAAGAAGAGATCAGTGATTAGATGAATCATGGAAATGCAACCAACTCCATAAGCCACAACAAACAAAATATGCAATGAAAATGAGAATACAAGCCTTCAAAGGAGTTATCATGGATAAACAATCATCCTCCCTTAGATCTCTAGGGAGAATGCCTGAAAGATCTTCAGTTATCCATAATATCCACATGCTATGAGCTTTGATACAAAGATTGTGCATAGTTCTTCTCAGTTTATTCAATTTGGTGCTATTATTTTTATCCTATGATTCAGGCTTCAAACCAACCCCTCTCATTAGTATTTGTCTTCCAAAACTATCTAGAAGAGGGTAATAAAAATCAGTACTCGAATATCTGAAAGTTGAAGATCCTTTCCCTCAAACTGAAGCTTTGTTCTCGAAAAACCAGAACTAAGATGAGCCAAGAACTAGTGGAAGGGAAGTTGAATGAAAACTGATAGCAACTAAAATCCTTCCTAAGAAAAGTTCCCTTTCCACTATAACTGTTGGTTCTAGTGTCTCCTTGTTCTTTTTTTTTAGCATCTCCTCATTTTTCATTTCTTGATAGAGAGCTTCTGAAAGATGTGAAAGATGTTCTTTAATCTCAACAATCAATGTTGAGATAAAATGGAATCATTGCTCTTGCAAATAAGGTACTAAATCATTTATCCTTGAAGGAGATTTATGTGCATGAAGAAAACTTAGGAGGTCTTCCAGAATATTCTTGGACCACTCATCTATGGTATCTTTTATTTGACTAACCTCAGTTCCAAAATAAGCGTTAAGGCGACCAAACCAGTCTTTGTCATTTGTCATCATAAATATAAAACTCAACCCAAGTTAATTGACACTTTTTAGGTCCCCTCTCTTGACAAGCCAACCCTCACTAGTAGTTAATTTTTGCAAATGGGTTTCAACGTCTTTGTAACTTGCCAAAGATGTAATTATGGCTTCAAGGAATTTACCAACATTAATTCTAGTTGACCTCCACCCTCATGCTCTTGTTTCAATTCAGTTTCTTCCCAACCCTACAAATCACAGACTAATAAATGGTAAGCCTTGAAATCATGGAACAAAAAACTACAAGAGACGAAGCAAGCATACAACATTAAAATTGTGACTTGCAACAGTAAAAGAAAAGAAGCAGTAGGAAGTTTGATATACAATCAAAAAATGGCATTTTATGAGGCTGCCTTAAGGAAGCAAATTAAAAATTAAATAAAATCATGCTTCAAATTTCATTTAAATGTTCAGTTGTATAGTAGATGTCATCCTACTTTGTTTGAGAACCTTTTATTGAATTCAAAATAGGAGTTCTAAATGACTAACACAGCTTAATTCATAGGCTATATGAAAATCTCTAACTTTGGCTCCCTTTATATTTTTGTATACTTTACGATTACATCTCCAAGGATTAATATGGACTGGAAGGGTTGAAAGGGAAAATGTTAGTCTTTTCCATTTATTGGGCAATAAAGAGTTTGAAGTGACTGAAAGAATCAAATGTAGCTCTTTACTCTAGATCCTTTATTCTCATTCGGTTATTAATATATCCCGTGATAAACCATGATGACTTAAATCAACTAGAAGAAATCTCATGAAACTACAAGAAGAGATCGCTGATTAGATGAATCATGGAAATGCGACCAACCCATAAGCCAAAAACAAAATATGCAATGCAAATGAGAATACAAGCCTTCAAAGGAGTTATCATGGATAAAGAATCATCCTCCTTAGGATCTCTTGTGAGAATGCCTCGAAAAGCTCTTCATAGTTATCCATACATCCACATGCTATGAGCTTTTGATACAAATATTGTGCATAGTTCTTTCTCAGCTTATTCAATTTGGTGCTATTATTTTTTATCCTATGATTCGTGCTTCAAACCAACCCCTCATTAGTATTTGTCTTCCGTAACTGCCCAGAAGAGGGTAATAAAATTAGTACCTCAATATCCTGAAAGTTGAAGATCATTTCCCTCAACCTAAGCTTTGTTCTCGACAAACCGTGTGAGCCGAGATGAGCCAAGAACTAGTGGAAGTGAAGTTGAGAAAACCCGAGAGCAACTAAAAGCCTTCCTAAGAAAATTTCCCTTTCCACTATAACTGTTGTTTCTAGTGTCTCCTTGTCCATTTTTTCTAGCATCTCCTCATTTTTCATTTCTTGATAGAGAGCTTCTGAAAGATGTGCAAGATGTTCTTCAATCTCAACAATCAATGTTGAGATAAAATGGAAGCATTGCTCTTGCAAATAAGGTACTAAATCATTTATCCTTGAAGGAGATTTATGTGCATGAAGAAAACTTAGGAGGTCTTCTAGAATATTCTTGGACCCCTCATCTATGGTATCTTTTATTTGACTAACCTCGGTTCCAAAATAAGTGTTAAGGTGACCAAACTAGTCTTCATCATTTGTCATCATAATTCTAAAACTCAACCCAGGTAAATTGACACTTTTTAGGTCCCCTCTCTTGACAAGCCAACCCTCACTAGTAGTTAATTTGTGCAAATGGGTTTCAACATCTTTGTAACTTGCCAAAGATGTAACTGTGGCTTCAAGGCATTTCCCAACCTTAACTCTCTCACGCAGATCTGCAAATCCGTCAGCTATTATTTGTTTCATCCTACTAATAAATAGGCTTTCAAAATATTTCATCCCATAGACTCTTTGAGTGCTTCAAAACAAACTCACACACGCATTGGCATGGAAACTCAACATTTGAACCAAAAACCATTTTTAGCCACTCCAAGCTCCCTTCAAATGCATCCAGATTGTCTAATGTTTCTCTGATCAATATCTCATTCTCTGCAAGTCCCTTGCCACTTTTCACAAGATCAAGAAAATACTTTCCCCCAAGCCTATATGTAGAGAGAATATCATCTGCACATGTCTTAAGCCACACTAAGCAAGACTTTGATATAAATTCGCTCAGAAAAATCATCATGGTAGCTTGTAGCTTCTCTCTATGAGATTTCCACAACTGCACCTCATTGTCTGGGTTTGGGATCCCACCAAACAATTGTGATTTAGATGGCACTACCAACACAGTCTTATAAAAAAGAGGCAAATCATTTAGAACCTCCAAGAAGAGTTCCCCAACCTGACATAGTGTTACCTATATGACTCTTACCACATGACAAAAAATGGAACCGGACTTCCCAATCTTTATCACCATCTAGCCTTGACGCGCGTTCCTCTTGTTCCAAAGAATTTATCGATGGTTCTATTTTTCATTAGCATGAGGATCTTTCTAGGGATGAGTCTCTCTCATTCCTCGCTGACAGCCTGGCTGGGGATGCTCACACGACATCCCCTATTGGACCATCAAGGGAATAGGAGACCTCATCCTGCACCAATAGAAGATCCTCAATGATGAAAAAAATAGAATCGCTCCACCAACAACATCCCCTATCGGACCATCGTGGGAAAAAGGAGACCCCATCCCATTAATAAAATATCCTCACACCGGCGAAAAAATAGAACTGGTTTCTACCCATTAACATCCCCATCTACCCTCATCATGGGAACATGAGACCCCCGCCCTCTACCGATAGGTAGAAGATCCTCACATGAAAAAATAGAACCTACGATGCAGTATCACTGAACCGTATTATCACGATTCTGCTGATAAAACCCTTGGTGTGTGTGTGAAGTCTTCTAGCCATTTCAAGTAGGAATGAAGCAGATGGTTCAAGGGTTTTGTTTTAGATGATATGGAAAAAAAAAAATTTGAACAAATAAATCTGAATGGGTAGTTTCAAACTCAATCAAATCTTGTTTAAAACAACCCAACATGAATACAAGTGTACTTAGAAGATTGGGATTACTTTTCTGATCATCATGATTTGGTTTAGAGCCAGGAAATTGAAGCAAAATGGTGATAAAGAACAACAGGGCATGGGTAGAAAATGTGTCAAGCTATTTTGGGAAAAATGTACCTTAAACATTAGAGATCTTCAAATTTGGGAAAATATTTTGAGAGGTTCCTTGCAAAATCCATTTTGTGCACATTCTGCAATCAATCATTTCATTCCATGAGATGACATCTCTTTGAGGCATTCTGTCAAATAATTCAGGTGTTTTGTCTACGATTCCACATCTTGCATATATGTCTACTAGAGCATATCCAACTATAACATCTAGGTATCTTTTTAATTCCTCTATCTTTCATCATTCTCTTTACTATTTGAACCCCGTACAAATGTTTTAGAGAAGAACATAAGCTGCAGCATTTTTAGGATCCAACTAAAAATATGAATAGTTGATCAACCATGCACACCTAATGATCAACTATATATGTAAATTCTAATGCAATAAGGGTTACTAACGTGTGAAGTATGTGCAGCCCTCATCCACTAAACCTGCATGACTGCATGCACCTAGAACCCAAGCAAAGCTTACAATGTTAGGATGTGTTCCAGAGTGCTTCATTAATTAAAATATTTTGAGAGGTTCCTTGCAAAATCCATTTTTTGCACATTTTGCAATTAATCATTTCATTCCATGAGATGACATCTCTTTGAGGCATTTTGTCAAACAATTTAGGTGTTTTGTCTATGATTCCACATCTTTCATATATTGTCTACTTAAGCTAGTTTTTCCTATAGCTATTGTTATTTGGTGTTTTCAATGTTGTAGAGTCAGATTTTCCGGTATGCCTGAATGTCTTTTTTTGTAAAATCAAGTTTATACTATGCTCCCCCAAGTTTCAGGGACGAGGACGACAGGGGACGGTGGGACATTTTTTTGGTACAGGGGTGCTTTTGGGTCATTTTTTAGGGGACGGTAGGGGACGGCTATACAAAATAGGGAAACTTTTAAAAATATAGAGAAATTTCAAATATTCATATCAAAACATTGATAAAGCATTCATCATAGGCATTGTAGAAGATTAATACATAACGTTAGACTTGAATTGATATTTCACATAAGAATTGACAAACAAAGTAACAAAATTCAAATTCTTTTATTGTCAATGTGCATACATATTAAATAAGAATTATAGAGAAATACCCAAAGGCTTCAAGTTTCAACTATAAAATGACAAAAACATAGAAAATATATGGTTGTCCCTAATCAGTAGATTCAACTGGTAGGTCTGTATCAAAATTGGAGCTCAAGTTTGTGTCATTGTCAGATGCAAAGGAAAGGGGAAGTTTTTGACTCCCCCAAGTCCATGAAATGTTTCCAGGATGGGGACATGGGTACCAAGGTAGGGGACGGGTCCCCGTGGAGCATTGAGTTTATATGGTTTGGGGTTTCAAGGTGGGGTTTTACCTGACCACATAAAACCTCTATGGTTGGGATAGAGGTATACACCCCTCTTGCCGATTACACCTTATCATCTACTAGAGACCTCTGGGTGACTCCTGGCAATGGTACTGTGATGGATTGAGGGGGAAAACAGTAACAGAGGTCATTGTGACAGTAAAGTGGAGGTTGGTATGTACACTATTTAAGTCTTGTAAGATTCTAACCTGGAATCTAGAGGCACCAATTAGGAAAACCCTAGTCCGAGCCTTCATAAAAGAGTTTGCAATACTAATACATAAATGTAAAAATGTATCTGATTTTGACTTGTATATCTAAATAGCTCTATTTCTTCTTGAAATAAAAATTTAAAAACTAGTGCAGGAGCACCGAGGTATTTGTGAAATGTTGATTCATGGAGGTCTTAGGTCAGTTTGAGTTTTGAGTCTAGAAGTCATTAATAAGGTCATGATTGACCAATTCATATTGTAAGCATGTGCAAGCATAATGAAGAGTGTTGGAGGTGGTGGCAAAGCTATGAGAGGTTGGTAATGTCATTTTTCAATAAACCCTACCCCAAGCTAGTGTAAAGTGAGGGTTTTGAGTTACAAAGGTTAGATGAGAGTTTGCCCATCTAAAAATTGTTGATTGATTGTTGAGTGGTTCATTGTGAGATAAAGTCAAAAATATGGGTCTACAGACCTACTAGATGAGTTGAAGATTTTTTGCAAAGGAGTGATTTGGAAGAGTTTTGTGAATCAATTGGTTGTTTGAATCAATTTGTTTTGTGATGATTTGTTCAAATCCAAATTTCTTTACATCAAAAACTTTCCATCATATTGAAGCTTGATGGGAAGAAGGGTCCATTGAGAGAACTCAAGGGGTGCTACTTGCTAGGAGGAGAGAAGTTGTGGAGTACTTGTTGGCTTGAACAAGTGACTGAGCTCACCTTCCTTGTATTGAAGAGGATGTACCGGGTATGTATTTCCTCAATTAGGATTAAATTATAACTGATGTTTTTGTGATGAGATGGTGTTGATGACAAATCATATAACTGTGATAGTTGAAATTGTTTTGGTGGTCATATGACATTCTTTTTTAGAAAATTTATAAAGAAAGTATAGATTAAAGTTTGTTGTGCAGAAGTAGTGAGTAGGCTACATTCCTCCGCTTGCCTCAAATCTTGATTTGGGTGATAAGGACAAAGGTATAATGCCTTCTATTACCTCACACTTGTTCCTTTTGTTACCTCACACTTGTTCCAGTCATGTAATCACCT
>VDFB02354273.1:0-42834 GCA_007258455.2 Sequoia sempervirens | reverse complement strand
TTAATCTCTTCTCATGTCCCATCCTCCATCTTTTGCCACTTGCACATGAAAATAGAGTTATTATTAAATCTCTATTTATCTTCAACATGGCATAAAGGAGGAATATTCTTCAAGTTTGAAATTCAAATCTAAGTGGACTTTTTCCTTCCAACAAGGAATTCATTCCCTCTTACAAGTCCTTTTTCATTGAGCCAAGTGGCCATAACTCCATATGAATCTCCCTCCACCTTGTCATTAATACAATTTCAAAATTCAAATATTGGCATTTATTGGCACATTCATCAAAAATTGCACATCCTCCATCCACTCACATTTGGAAAAATGGCATCATGTCATTGGTTTATCTTTTGTCCCATATTCATCCTATCTTTCAATCTTCAACTCTTTCTTTCTATAAATAAAGAGCTCATCCATCATTTTGCTCATCCACAACTTGAGTAAACTTACTATACTCAAATTTATAGCAATCTTCATCCATCTTATTAAGTTTTATAGTTAGGTTATGTAGATTTTTATCTTGGAGCACTCATCACTCTTCATAAAAGTGGATCAAATTTCATCATCAATCACCATTGCATTATTGAGTTAGAAAGGGCCAATTTTCACACTAAATTGGCAGCACCAATCCCCAAGAGATTAAGAGTTTTCTGTTTAGAATAGATTTGATATGTTTTAAGTTTTATTGTGTTCTTCATTTCATTTCCTCTCTCTTTTGCAATTCAAATGAATTTCTTGAGGAATCTATATTCTAACTTGCTTTCAATCTAATTTGTTGTTTGTTTCTTGTGCTATTGCAGGTTTAGGATCTAGGTTCACCAAATATAACTTGTCAAAAAAATAGAAATTTTTTATCTCTTTGTTAATGCTCATTAACAATGGAACAAATCTTTTCTCTATCAAGCATGCATTTCGATTGCACTTATATCTAGAAAATGGGAATTAATCCTAAGTAATTGTAAAATCAGTTGGTGTAAAATCTATGTCTATTGAGATGATTCATAACTATTCTAAAAGGAGCATAGGTTGCATTGTCAGTACTAGTTGGCATCTCTAATTGGAGATTGCAATGCATGTTTGCATAGATTTTATTCACTATTAAGATTGATAGGTGCCTTGATAATAGAAGCAATACCTTACTGCTATAAGGAAATTTACAAATGTAGAAAAGAAAGTCAAAAAATATTTTAAGTAAATAGGATTTTGATGCTTGTGATTCTAGGTAGCTTTTTGAGAAGCAATTTTGTGACATTTAATGAGGAAATACACTAGCATTTTCATAACCATGACTGCAACAACAACAATTTGTGTGTGTGTGTGTATGTGTATGTATATATATGTATGTATATCTATTTATATACACATATATTTACATATATATGTATGTTGATATAGATATATGCATATAAAAAATGTATCTATACATATGTATATATATGTATATATATGTGTGTGTGTATATATAGAAGTATACATATATACATTTATATATATACCTATATATAGATATGTATATAAAAATTCATATACATACAAATATATGTATATATATTTAGGTGAATGTATATATATAAATATATATGTGTGTGTGTGTATAAACATGCTAGAGTGTGTTTTGTAGTTGACATTGACTTTTCAAGTATCTATGCCAATTATTTATTGATTGAAAACTTACCTCAGTTGTACAAATTGATGCGTTGTTGCAAAGAACATGAAGAAGTCTACTCTGAAGTAGTTTACACATCTGAAGATATTGTCACTGGCCATGGATAAAGAAAACAATAGGTAAATTGCAATGTCATTTAATTTTTCATGCTTAATAGTTGTAGTTAATACATTGTAGTATATGTCTGTGACCTATTTGAACAACTTTTGAATCCGTGTATACAAGGAGATAGTCAAATTGGAGAGGAATTTGCATCTATGACAGTGTCAGCTAGTGAGGAAGTAGAGATAAGCATTGAGAAGTTTAGCTAGCATGTGAGTAGGATTTTAATTATTTCATCTTGTATATCCAATTTTAAATATTCCTTGGACCGAGTGAAGTGTAGGCATAAAATCTAGAATAGTCAATGTAGTGTCTTTTTCCATTCTTGCTTATATAGTTTTCTTATGCTTTTTAGAAGATTATGGAAATGATCTTACAAATACATAGTCTGTTTCATGAGACTTTGTAGATTTTCCAAATACATGGATTCAGTAATAGATGACAATTTAAGTCTGTTTTGGATCATATTCTATGATTTTTTTATGTTTCATATTTATTGTGTTATAGACATGTGCTTGTTATATATTCTCTAGTGAAGGTGATATGATCTATGTGAAATGCAGTACTGACTATTCCAATTTATGTTTTAATCTTGGTTAGAATTTGACCAGTAACCCCCAACTACATTTCATCTGCTAGCATAAACCTGGCCATTTGTGTTGCTTCTTCAAATGTTCAAAAACTACATCTCAAAAAGGTAGCTACAAAGACAAAACTTAAAATCCTATTTGTTTTAGGTGATTTTTGAATTTGTTACCTACATCTCTTGATTTTGTTTTAGTAGCAAGCTATTGCTTCTATTATGAAGACACCTATCAATCTTAATAGTAAATAAAATATATGTATGCATGCATTCCAATTTCCAATAGGACATTCCAACTACGATGAATAATTAATTTATCCAGTGCCAACGATATACACAATAATTTTACAATATGTGCATGGTGTCCATGGATCAAGAAATGGACAAAGCACTGAGTTTTTCTTGAATAGGTGGACATGTTTCTATCCAGTTTAGTTTTTAACTTAACAAGAAAGACTAATCCATAAATAAAAATACATAAACAACTTGAGCAAATGAAGAAAAAATGGAAATAATACTTTGGTTGAGAAAGTTAAAAATTCAAAGCCAAGAACTATTTCAAATACAAGCTATTTTCATTTTCATCAAATAGATTGAATTGCAACTAGCCACTTCCATTCTTAATTCTAGCTAGCAAAGAAATTGACATAATGAAATACAGTGTTAAGTATTTAACTTGAAAACAAACAGTAACCCATAAAAGTTAAGGATAGGGAAGAATGGACATTAACACAAAAAATGTAGGTAGGGAAAAAAATTGCTTGCTGGATTATGGTGTTATGACCTTGACTGTGCAACATAGATTAAGTGATAAAAATCCTGTTACAGGGACAAAAAAGTGAAATAGAAAATGATCATGTAAAACATATAGCAAGTTGTAAACTCCTTCTCCCTGATCATTTTTTCTATTTTCTTATTCACTGCAAGTATTTCCCTCGTGGTTTTTCCATTTTCTACTTTGATTATTTAATAATAATTATTGTAGGGAGCTTTGCTAATTGAGATATTTCATGAATTTCTCAGTATAGTCTGTATATTTATGTAAATACATATCTATGTATACACATATGTATGCATATATATGCATATATATATATATATATGAATAGCTTTAGAATATATAAACACTTACCTTTGTATGTAGCTATGTATGACTAGTTGTATATATATGTGTCTATATATATATACATACATATGTGTCTAAACAGATAAATTTATACACATGTTTGCAATTGCACATAAATATGATACACATATAGAAAAGTAAATGTATTTGAGCAATTCACTAATCATTATAAATTCCACACCATGATTTGTAGTTGATAGCTTTGGTTTTTGACTATTCTATGTGGAAATTTCAAATCACTACAAATTTTCCAAAACTATTTAGTTGAAAAGTTTGCTACTTAATAAATTTAATTGCAATTGCAATGCATGTGTATAGTAAATGTAGATAACAACAAACAGTAGGAATTGATTGATAAAATATAGACGTTCGGAGAACTATAAAATGACACTGTAAAAGCCATAAGAAATTACAAATTCCTTAGTTCTCCTTTGCAATACAGTAGGGTATGTGCAGGATCATCATGGAAAAAATAGGCCTTTAAGTGGCAAAAAATTCAAAAAAATCAGAGTTAGGAAACTTGACATAAAAGATTGAATAAGTTATCTATATTATTTCAAAAACATTTTAGAATATAACGGAGAGAAAATTGAATGTAGAATAAACTACTAGCCTTTCTTAAAAAAAATCTATTTGAGGAAAATTGAAATTTCAAATGGTAGTACTTAAATTCTGTGGAAAAAAAAATAAGAAGTAGGTGTCTATCCCACTCACCCCAACCACAATAAAATGATAATATTTTTTTGACAATATTTTAGATATAAGTAAAGACCCATGTCCCAAATGGTGATGCATATTTTTTAATTTTTTCATATAGTAAATACTGACTATGAATTTTTTATTAAGCAAATCTAAAAATATAAAACTCAGATGTTTGTTCACCTAATATGGTCAAAAATTCATGAATTAAAATTTTCTTTTTAATCCATAGCAAAAATATAGGAATGACACATGTTTTGGATTCAAAAATGTGATACCATTTGAAAGATATAGATGTTTTTCAATCAGCTCATCAATCAGACTTAGTCATAATTCAAATAGGAAAGTGAATAATAATTACCTATTAAATTCAAAGTAAAACATAATTTGTATTGGTGGAAAGTTGAGAATCTCCTTTGAAAACCCTTTTCGTTTCATCAATTTTGGGTAAAAAATAAAAATTGTTAGCCACATACCTATCATATTGCCACTTTTTGGCCCATCATGATCCTGCACGTACCCAATAGACATAGATGTACTAATTTTACATGAAGGAATTCCCTAGTTTCTTAGATGCAATTTTCATTCTCATATAATAAATTAAAGTGCAGTTGCAATGCATGTGCATAGAAAAAATATTACTTCCATTGTTGCTAATGGTCACAACACTTTCATGTTAGGTCTTCATCAAGACATAACAAACAATGCTTAATAAATTCAACAAGATAAATGAGAAATTAGTGCAAGAGAATGCAATGTTGTGTTGTGATGAGATGAAGTCAGATAAAATTTGTATATATAGTAACTATGTATTATTATATTTAGTGGAATTGCAAACACATATATATAGATCTATATATATAGAAAAATATACACACATAGATATATATATATATACATGTGCATGTTTACATGCATATCTATACACGTAGAATGCATTTATGGATAGTAGATATATATGCCCATATGCATTTTATATGTATATCTATATTATTCATGATACACATGCACATTGATGTATATATAGATATTATGTAGACATGTACATAATTAGGATTTTGTCTATGCAAGCCATTTTAAAAAAAAAATTATTTAATCAAAAAGGAGTGACAGTGACCCATAAAATGCAAGTGTAAAAAAACTATAAAATAACACTGTAAAGACATACAAATTGACAATTTTAAATCATTTGAACATATATAGATTCAATGGTTTTATACCTCAACAACATTCAATTACTCAGACTTAATTTACATTATCATTTAACAAATTCAAAGGAAATTGCAATGCATGTTCAAAGAGAATGCATACAACAAGAAACAATAGACATTAGTCGATAAAATACAGAGGAGTGGGAAAACTATAAAATAGGATTCTAAAAGTCACGTGAAGTTAGAAATGCCTTGTTTTATAGTTGCACTACAATAGACATAGATTTAATGATTTTTACATCTAGACATTTTCCAATTACTTAGAACTAATTTTCATTTAATAAATTAAATTGTAGTGGCATTGCATACGTGCAAGGAAAATATGACTTCCATTCTTGATCATTAATAGTACATTATCATGTGAAGTCTTCATGAAGAACAATGCATGCCAAGGAACAAGTATATCAACAAACTCATCAAACATTTCCAATGGCAAAGCTTGCTACAATAATAATTATTATTAAAAAAAATCAAGGAAATGGGAAAAGCAAGAGGCAAATACCACCAGCCAAAATAAAAATGAAGTCAAATGAACTTTGTATGAACACTTGTATTAATAAAGTGTTTGTATCAAACCCATGATAAATATGCTCGACTAAGTAGCGTGTATGAGAAATATGATATTTGATAGATTACAATGAATAATGTAATGTATAATTTATGGGAATCCAAATAGTTCAACGTACATAGAATCAGTCAACTTGATGTATGTAGAAATAATAATTTAATTATGATTATAGGTCCATGAATATCAACTGGCACCAACTGAGCCTCCTTTTCAAACTTCATTAATATAGGTAACTACATAGAGAAATTAAAAGTAGCAGTTAGGTTACACAAGTAATAGTTGAAAGCATGAAACATGTAAATATTAGAAAGAGAAATTTCTAGTCCCTACCTTTATATGGTGGGGAACTAATGTTACCATGCCAATCTTGCATATTAAAATTGTGCTTGGAGAATAGCACCAAAAAAATAGAGATATGGTTTTGGTTATGTTCTGGGGAATATTTAGAAAAACTAAATTTTCTTTTTTTTCCTTTTAAATTTGTGATTAATGGGTATAATTTTCCTTGTGGTTTTGGAATTTTCTAGATTTTTTTAATAATAATAATTATTGTAGGGATCTATGCTATTGTAAATATTTCATGTGTTTGTTAGTCCCTACCTTTATAAGGTGGGGAACTAATATCGTGTCTTAGCATGGACTCTTCCTGGGGATGTGTGGTGTCCTAAGCAGTACATTTGCATTTACTATTTGTGTCTTCTCATTTATTGTGAGTAGACTGAAGTGCAGTCGTCATTAGTGGGTTATGGTGTGAAGTTTTAAGTCTGTTGAGTAAACTATTATTTGTTTTTTTTGTTCATTTGCTTTGGTTGTTTGATGAGGCTAAAATTTGTGTATGTTGGTAGAGTTTTCATCTATTGTGTTGGAAACAAGAAAGTTGGCCTTTGTAAGTTACTGTATCTTTTACACTTTGATTTTTTTAATATAGAAGAAATCCAAAATGAAAAAAATGTTAAAAATGTCATTTTGAGTGCTTTTGAGGGGGTAGTAACAACAAAAGCTTGATACCTAAACTCATTGATGGGGACTACACTTGATTCCATCAAATGCTTTGTTAGTTGTTGATAGAAAATAAGCAAACACTGATGGATTATGGTGTTAAGTCTATAGCTGAAGAGGAGATAGTGACTTGTAAAGGCTTTCAAAAGAGGGAAAAGAAAGGAAAAACTAGAGCACAACAGTGTAAATGATGTTAAAAATTACAAATGACTTATTTCTTGTTTTAAGCATGATAGTAATTATCCTTGGAAGGAGACACAATTTTGATATTAACAAACACAATGCAAAAAAATAATAATACACATTAACCAATAAAATGAAAACATATAAACCACTAAAAAATGACACTATAAAAGACATACCAACTTACAAACACCTTGTTTCAACAGACACAAATTTAATGATTTTATACCCAAATATATTCCAATTGCTTTGACCTAATTTTCATTTCTATTTAATAAATTCAAGTGCAATTGCAATGCAATGCATGAGTTCTAAAAATGCAAATAACAACAAATGATAGACATTAACCCATTAAATAAAAATGTCTATCAACTACAAAATGAAACTGTAAAAGACATACGAGTATACAAATTCCTTGTCTTTCGCTCCCAATACAACAGACATAGACCCTCTCAATAGACACAAACTTAATCATTTTACACCTAGACATTTTCCAATTACTTAGACCTAATTTTTATTTTCACCAAATAAATTCAAGTGCAATTGCAGTGCATGGATGCATGCCAAGGAAATATTACTTTCATTGTTAATCATGGAAAGCACACTATTGTGCTAATTCCTTCACTGAACAAGAAATACTAATCCATAAATACACTCAAAAAAACAACCTCAACAAATGACAAAACAACACAAATAACACTTTGCTTGTTAGAACTCAAACTTCAAGCCCAAGAAATACTTCAAATACGAACAATTCTCATTTTCACCCAATAGATTGAAGTGCAATTAGCTACTTCCATTCTTAATCATGGGAAATAGATAAATCCACATTAACAAATTATGGTGTTAAGTATTTAACTGAACAACAGACAACAAGCCATAAAAGCAGCCCACAATTTGAAAGGGCCAAAAAAGAAAGGCTAACCCATATTTACACTCACTGACAAAACCTAAGCAAATGGTCAAACAACACAAATAATACTTTTCTCAACATAATTAAAACTTCAAACCCAAGGGGTAAATCCACAAAAGTGGTTTACAATTTGAAAGAGGAAGGAAAATTGGAAAAATGATCCCATGCAAAAATAAATAGTTTTAAGGGTTCAAACGAATTTATTGGTTCAAGCGAACCCATTAAATATTGGCCCCCCATTTCCCACCCAAAAAAAAGAAAAGAAAATGCAAATGAAAATGTGGTTCTCTCGAACCACCCTTTTCCCCCATTCTCCCCCTCAGGCACCAAAAAGTCCAGATTTTTGTGCTTCGAAGCTTGGGTTGAAGATGAAAATGGAGGATACTTCATCAACCTAATTGGAATCAAGTATTCCTTAGAACCATCTATCCAATGACTATAATTTCAATATATTTTGGTTTTATTATGTATTTGTTTTTTTTAGTTTTATGAAACATAGGTTTTTCACTGAAAATCAAGCTCTCTGTTTTGCACATGTGAAAAGGTAGTAGATTATAAAAAAAAATAAAAATGAGTGTACCAGATTTTGGAGTCCTCGATCCAATAGAAAAAATAAAAATTTTGATACATACAAAAAGAGTTACGCTTTATACAGTCTTCCTATGTCTGAATTGTAATTGGTTTATCTTCGAAACTTGATTAAAGAAAAATATTAAATAAAAACTATCTAACCAAGTGGAAGCACTAGATATTGAGTTGCAAATCTAAATTTGAAAGAATTATAATTTTAAATATCCTTCATGGAAATTTTTTTTTAATGCATTATATGGTGAGCGTCACTCCTTTAAAATGTTGTTTTTTAAAAAAAAAAACTAGTTTGAATCGAAGGAGATGGGAAAAGAAGTGCAATATTTTGAAAAAATATTTTTAGAATCTATAGACAAAATGTCACGAAACTCTAGTTTGCATCATCTTCAAATTCCTCGCGATTTAGACGCTATAGGTGCCCAAAAGTGAAGATTTAGTTAGAAAAAATGATTTCATTATCCAGCTTGGCCAAAAATTATAAATCACTATTGTGGGATCACCCCAAGAAATATTTAAAATATGAAATATTCTCATCTTCATCAAATAAATTAGAATGCAACTAAGTATTTAACTCGGAAAAAGACACTAACCCATAAAAATAAGCAAAGAATAGACATAAACACACAAAATGCAAACAACAAACAATAGACATTGACCCATAAAATGCAAATATGTAAACCACTATAAAGTGAAACTGTAAAATACATACAACCATACAAAGGCTTTGTTTTTTTCTCCCCATTTAACAGGTATAAACCCTTCCAATAGACACATTTAATTATTTTATATGTAGACATTTTCCATTTACTAACACCTAATTTTTCATTTTCATTTAATAAATTCAAGTGCATTTGCAATGCATGAGTGCACACAGTAGAAATTAACCATAAAATGAAAAGATAAATAAAATTAATATCAACTCTTTCTTTGTTTCAAAGATGGAATACATAGATCTTGTCAATAGACAGAGATGTCTATCTCATCAAACAATCCAAGCAAGTGAGTAAAAAACACCCAAATAAGACTGCAACAATTTTTTCTCAAGTTTCCCTATCTGAGAGCCAATGTAAGGAAATGAATAAACACTACAAGTCATTGAAGCTTATAGTAGAAGTCATTAATGAGATTTGCATTCCATTCTATTGACATTAAACATAATTGGAACACTATATATGCATAAGCCCGTTATTAGAATGTTATGCATGAACAGAAAAAGCAAGCATGAGAGGAGAGCAATATCAAAGCCCTGTCAATAGACACAAAATTAATAATTTTAAACCCAAACATTTTCCAACAACTTAGACCTGATTTTCATTTTCATTACATAAATTGAAACGTGGTTGCAATGCATACGTTGGAAGAAATGATTTTTTTCATTCTTAATGATAAAATTTTCAAATCTTTCAAATATCTTTGTTTAGTATTTTTAGTCCTTGCCTTTATAAGGCCAAAAAATAATGTTATTGCCTCAATCTTACATATTGAAATTTTGCTTGGGGAATGGTGCTGAAAAAATAAAGATACGATTTTGGTGATGTTTTGGGGAATATTTAGAACAAGAATTTATTTTTTGTTCTTGCAATTTTGTGATTGGCGGGTGTAATTCTCCTCGTGATTTTGGCATTTTCTAAATTTTTCTAATAATAATATTTATTTTACGGAGCTTTGCTATTGGAAATATTTCATGCATTTGTTTGTATAGTCATGTCTTGGAATGGACTCTTCTTGGGGATGTGTGGCTTCTTGAGTAGTAAATTTGCATTTACTCTTTGTGTGTTCTCATTTATTGTGAGTAGACTAAAATGCATCCATCATTATTGGCTTATGGTACTATGAATTCTTAAGTTTGTTGAGAAAATAGTTATTTTTGTTGTTTGTGTGTACACTGAAACACATGATTCTAGATATGAACTAGAATCATTATGCCATCACAAAACATCAATAGAGTTGTTTCATTCTAAAAAAATAAATCATAAAACAAATATCTAAACTACTCAAAAACAAAAAAATTACTTTCATAGAAACTAATCTCTATTGCACTCATATCATTCAATACTTTGTGCTAATATTTAAAATACTCTCAGTAAAATCATGTGCACAAAGAGATATGATGAATGGAGATACAAAATTAAATGCAAACATTCTAAGCTTGAAAATTTCAAATATCACTAAAATGTCATGGAGGAAGATAGAAAGCATTGAGATGCAAGATTTGTGTGAGTAAAATTAGAGGAAAGTCTCATTTAAATAGGCATCCTTAGGGTGAATGTAGGTTGTGAACGTGAATGTGGGATTAAAAGAGTTCCTTGAGAAACATATCCCACATGCATGAGGGTGGGTGCACAAATAGGCTGAATAGGATAAATGCATGATAAAATGGTAATGAAGGAAATGGATAAATATTTGAATTGATATATTAATTTGAAAATGGATAGCTAAATAGTGGATAAATGATTAAATGATTTAGTGGACTTTGCAAATGATGTTTTAGTGATTAATGCATAAATGATAAATGAAAAATGATTAAATGATTTTATGGATAATACTTATAGATGCCTATAAAACCTTATAATATGAATAAATAGTTATAATATGGAGATAAGATTATAAGGATGAACAATTGAAATATGCAATGGGAAAAAATGATTATGAGGATGATTTTATGTGTCTACATTTTTCCCCTCTTTGATACAATGGAGGGTGTCACATTGTTTCAAAGAAAAAAGTGATCAACTAATACATGCCCCAGAGATACCTTGATAAGGATGATGACTAATATGATATTCCTTCTTGAGAGATTAATCGAACAAGATGTGATAAGATTAATCTCTTGATTGATTACAGGAAAATGATTATATGATTGACTTTTCGCAAGTGATTAAGCAGATGTACATTTGATGGAAATGCAGATCCCACAAACCTAGTTTACAATTTCTAGGAGATTCTAAGTTTTGTTGAAACTACATATTTTAGAAAATATAATGATTAAAGCCTTAAAAAGTTTTACTTGAAGAATTCCAATTAATAGGGTTTGAGCAAACTACCCTAGGTCAAAACCCCCTGGATAGAACCCTCGCTAGTTTTAAACCATACCTATAATGGAGTCTCCCTTACACCTATCAAAATGCTGCTAAAACAACCACTTTTGATTTACCTTTCATGGGATTAAATGAATTCATTTAAAATGTATTTATTGTAAGTATGTAGTCCTTATTATAAGCTTCCCAAAAAGTATAATTTTAAATACATTCAATTTTATTATTATATTTATTTTTTATTTCTTGTGAATGTAGGTTTTTCATCGAAAAATCAAGCTCTTTGTTATTCATACATGTGAAAAAATAGATTTATCAAAATATGAGGCACCAACATTGAAGTAATTGATCAAACGAAAAAAAAATCAATTTCAATACATACAAAAAAAGTTACGTGTTATACAGTCGCGCTATGTCTGGATTGTAATTGGTTTGACTTTGAAACTTGATTAAAGAAAAAATATTCAATAAAAAAATATCTAACCAAGTGGAAGCACTAGATATTGAAGTTACAAATATAAATTCAAAAAGAAATAGAATTTTATCCTTCATGGAAAAAAACTTCATGCATTTTACGCTGTCACTCTTTTAAAAATTGTTTTATGAAAAAAAAACTAGTTTTCGAGGGAGATGGAAAAGGAAGTGAAATCTAATTCCAAAAATCTCCTTAAAAATATATATATTTACACCCATAGACAAAATGTCATGAAATCCTAGTTTGCATCATCTTCAAATTCCTCATGGTTTAGCCGCTATAGGTGCCCTGAAGAATATTTAGTTAAAAAAATTATTTCAAGGTCCGCCAATAAAATTGTAACCCACTATTATGGGATCACCGAAATGCAAAGTTGATGGGTGTAACTAAACAATTGATGGAAATGATTAGTATAGCTAGGTTGACAAGCTGATTAAGTTGATTGATATTGATGCTTACGCAAGACAAATTGATACAATGGTTGATTGATTGATTAAGGGGACATGAGATCTCAAGAAGCAAGTTCAGTGATTTGAGATTTGATTCGGGAGACATATATCAAACAAGAAAGAGGAAGAAAATGAAATGAAAGAAATGAAAGATGGAAGAAATGCAAGATGGAAGAAAATGAAGGTGATGAATCCACTTGTGCTTTACAGAGTTATTTTTATCATCATAGAGCTTATTATGTTGCAAATTAGTATAAGCGTCTAGATAAGATGAACATCTAGACAACCTGAATACTATTTTTGTTTTTATTTAGTAGTAAAGTATAAGCATCTAGGTATAAGGACCTTAGATGACTTGAATACTTACTGCATGGAAAAAACTATCAAACAAGGAACATTTTGATCCACACTAGACTCATAGGTCCTCAATGGTTTTAGATAACCATGTATTATGACGGGTCCTCCTATAAATAAGAAACAATCCACATAAAACAAACAAGTGAACATTCCCCATCTCCGCCTCTCTAGTCAAAGACATCTTGGAGAAGCTAAAAGACATGCCACCAAAGATAAAATCATAAAATAAGCAAATATCAACAAACAAACAAGCATCATGCTTCGATATAGAACTAATTCTTGGTATGGTTTTTTGCACTTGGTTGGATTTGAAAGATGAGCTGATATGTTTGTTATAATGTTTGCTTGATTGTCAATCTTGGTGCATTTTGATTTTGTTGAAGTTCAAAGCTATGTAGCGATTTGAAAGTGTCACTATTTAGAAAATTTTGAAGTTATGTGATTTTTTGAATTTTCAGAATATTTGATTTTTTTGGATTTTTTCAGGACATTTTATGAATTTTTTTTTTAGATTTTTTCAGAACATTTTATGATTTGTTTGGATTTTTTTAGGACATTTTACAATGAAACGAGATGAATCACAAGTGAGAAAATAGAAAAAGAGGGCCATTTCTCTAACCTCGAGATGATCAATATCCTAACCCATGGCTAAGGTTAAGGAAATGCCCCAGTGAAGAATAGGACCAACCTAGTACACATGGAAAAGCAAGCAAGTGAGGGGACTGTCAAGCAATTCACAAGCCATGGTAAGTGTGAAAATGCCATTATGAAGTGGAGGGTGAATGGAAAGGGGATGAAAAGATCAAATAGAGCTCCAAAGCAAAGAGGAGCAAAGCTTCTACACATGGTGTTGATTTATTGGTTTTCACCATGGTACTTGCTCAAGGCACCACCAAAGTGGTTTTCACCATTGAACGAATTGATTTCTCTTTACTTCTTTTTTTTCATTTTTTCATTTTCTCATTTTTTAAAATATTTTTTTAGGGCTTTTTTCCCTTTTTTTGAATTTTTTTAGGACTTTTAGCCTTCCTCTCTGAAGCTAGGTATAGAAATGATAAGTGTCAGATCCATAGACTACCTTGACGATGCCCTGATCCTGTGTGGATTGTCATGCTAGATAAAAGGACCCAATCAGGATGAGGAGTATGAGTGACAAATATGAAGGAGAAAAGATGTGACAGATGATAGAGGTTATGGTATGATCCCTAATGTGCACACTACATGGGCCATCAGGCTTCAGATGGAAAGGAGCTTGGGCAATCGATGAGTTATAGTACATGAAGGGGTCATCATCAAAGGTACATTAAAAGGCATCACCAATGGTGTGGTATGGTAGATATGTGAACATGGAGGAGTGGAATGGAATATACAGTATGAGTGAAAGTGACGTGGATGGAGACCTTGGATCAACAAGTTCTTTTCTTGAATTTTTCATTGATAGATTTCCGCTATCATTTTTGATGGAGAGGTATACTTGGAGATCAACTTTTGCTTGCTTTCACTTTTGACTTTTATTTTTTATTTGTTTGATAGCTTTTTTATTTTGGCTAGGGGACTTGTCTTGATCTTCTTTTGTTTTTTATTTTTCCAATAGCTTTTTATTTTGGCTAAGGGAATTTTCTTGATCTTTCTTTCTTTGCATGCTTTCTTTTGATTCTGGATCTCCATTTGAAAAAAGGAACTTTTACATTTGATTCTTGAATTACAACCTTTTTATTTTCTTTGGGTGATACTTATTGATCCATGTCTATGAGGTGGATGGATGTGGGTGAGATGGGTGAGGTGGATGGAGTGATAGGAATTTTAGGTGGTTGAAAGAGATTAGTAATGCCCTTAATGGAGTTTTTGGGACTATCCTTTTCGGTATTGCTAACATCAAAGGAAGTTTGTGCATCCTTAATGACTTGGAAAATGGTTTAGTAGAGGTGACAATAGGATATTCATATCTTTCCCCAGGGCAAGTGGGATGGAAGGATGATGATTGGATACCCTTAGTGAGGTCATGATCAAAGAGTGGGTTATCATAGATGTCATGATCAAACATGGGATTATTATACACATGAAAAGCTTGAGTGGAAGCAGATATGGCAAAGGTAGGTGTATCACCAAGATCACAAAAGGTTTCAATCCAAGCATGACCATCTTTTTCCTTTCCTTCTATAGCTATCTTGGTATCCTTGTTGGAAGTATAACTCTTCTCGATGACATTAGTAGTTTCTTTTGCTGGTAAATTATCCATTTGATATTCTCCACATCCCATATCATGAATTTGACCTTGGGGTTTAGTTTAGTGTGGTAAATGAAGTGGATGAATTAGACATCTATGGATTGCCATAAATTTTGGGAGATAATGGTAGCTTTCCAAGGAAAAGAGCACAATCTAGGGTATATTCCCCTACTCCTTGTTCTTTCACTTGTATTGTGATCTTAGAGCTTCATTGGATTTTAAGGAGGATACTTTTAGAGACTCGGGATCAACATATGCTTTAGAAGGAGGTGCTTCATAGTTGCTTGGGATATTGATTTCTATTTTAGGACTTAGATAATGGCAATAATTGAAAGGGTTTGGATCTCCTTGTATTGTGATTTCTACTCCATTGTGTGGGAATTTAATGCACTAATGCTATGTAGAAGGTACTGCTTGCATTGCATGACTCCATATCCTTCCAAGGAGGATATTATAGGTCAAACGGAGATCAAGAACATGGAAAACCATATCCTTTACCATAGGGCCAACTCTGATTGGTAGAGTATCTGATCCTTTAGACGAGCATTCCTCTTCATCATATGCCTTTATGATAATCTTTTTCCTTGGATCGACTAAATTTTCAAAGAACCCTAATTTCATGATCAACTCTTGGGTACAAATATTAAGACCCGTTCCTCGATCTATAAAAACTCACTTGATCTTGACATTATGGATGAGGAAATCAATGCGCAAAGTTGCAAATTATACGGTTGTCGAGGGGATGAATCATAATTTTTAGTAAAAGTGAGAGTGTGAGGAGAGGTGATGTGTCCCACCATAGCTTGGAATTGGTCCACATGTATTTCTATAGGCACTGTAACAATAGCAAGAACTTTATCTAGGATAAATTTATTCTCAAGAGATAGGTGTAGCAGCTCAAGTATAGAAATTTGCACGGGCATTTTTCCTAGATGTTCTATGAGGTTATATTGTGAAGCTGGTGTAGCAGGTTTTGAATTTGTACCTCTAAGGGTAACTGTGTCTTTGTAGGTAGTAACATTGCAATTAGGTTATTCTCCTTTTATAATGAAAGTTTTTACATAATTATCAAACTCACTATTGTTATGTATGGTATAATCATACTTAGGAGTAGTATAGTTTACACCATCACTAGATTCAAGAACCTTTCCTTTATGTTTTCAATGCTTAGGGAAAATGTTTTTAAACACCTCATGATCAAAGTTACCAGAAGGAGTGTGTCTGTCAACTACTATCTTACCCTCATCAATAAGATCTTGTATTAAATGTCAAAGTTTATTGCAATGATTAGTTTTATGTCCTTTATGTCTATGATAGTCACAAAAGTGATCCTCATTCCACCATGTGGGTTTGACTTGTGGATTATATTCCTTTATTTCAAGTAGCGTTATAATATTATTTTCAAGAATTTATTTTAATGTGGATTCAAGTGATTGTCCCAATGGTGTAAAATTTCATCTAGGGAAACTTCTCTATTTTTATTTTCCTTTATCTAAAGATGGATTTTTGAGATTGTACATAGGTGATGATGTTTTAGTTATTTTTTCATGAACAAATCCTTCATTGACTACATTCTTGTTCTTTAACCAAAAATATGTCTTGTTGTTTGAATTCAATTTTTGGTCTCTATTGTTATTACGTTTTATAGTTTCATCATCAATGAGAGTTTATTTGATTTGAAAGCCCATCTATATGGATTCACCAAAGGAATATAAACATTTGAAGTGAAGTTCCCTTCCAATTTCTTTTTTCAAATTTCAACAAAAGAGGTCAACCAATTCTTGATCACGGATGGCATAAGGCAATTTTTTTGTTAAATGTCTCCACCTTTGCAAAAATGACACAAAATATTCACCTTGTTTTTGATTGGTGTTGAAAAGGTTTGTCATGTTCACTTTAAGGCCATAATTGAAACTATAATTGGAGACAAATATATCATCCAATTCTTGAATGGATTTGATGGTTGAGGGTAATCATGAAAAAAATTCCATAGCTTCTCCTCCTAGAATGTGAGGGAATAATCTCATAAGGTACATTTCATCAACTACAAATTTGATGGTAGTAGCACAAAACTATCTTAACTGGTCCTTATGATCCGCTTTTCCATTATATTTTTCAATTTTGGTATGTCCTGCTGGGTAGGTAAAGGTGGCATTGGTATTCTGGATCGAAGGATAAGGAAATATATCATCTTCAATGGAGAATTTGTGGGATGATTTTTACCTGCTCTTAAGAGTATCTAATTTCTTGAATTTAGTGTTCTAAGCTCATTCAAAATAGGATCATTTGTTGCTACAGGTTTTGATGTCTTTGAAGATCTCTTGTAACCAGTGATAAAAGGGTCTATGATCTTTGATTCTACCATTTTTGTTTGTTTTGGGATGCTTAGATTCACTATATTTAGGTTGATCATTCATTGTGAGTAATGATATGTCAAAATCAGGAGGAATTTTGATTCCTTCGTTAGCAAGGGCCTTGAAGTATTGTTGTGGGTTACGTTTGACTACCTCCGTAAGAAGTTTAGTGAATCTATTATCATTAAGAGCTTCTTTTATAGTGGATTGGGTTATTTATTCATCCTTAATTTCACTTGTTTCACTAGTTGCAACACTAATGTGATCTTCCCCATCAAAGTCTTTACCCCAAGGGTTCCCTTCTTGAAACATTTTTGCTCTTGTTCTAAGGGTCATAGGTGATTGTTCTGATTTTCAACCCAAGATAATGTATGAGACCTAAGACTAGGGATGCAATCAAAAAGGATATGATTCTAAGATGGGCTATGAAAAATTGTATGGCATGATATGCCAAGATAAGAACGCAGTGAGCTCAAAGCAACTCTAGGTCCAAAGATGGTTAAGGATGTAAAGGCTTTACTTGTGTTAAGTGATGGATAGACACAAGGAGAAATGATCAAGAGAGGGTAGGGTAAGTAAGATCATCATGGAAAAAAACAAGCCCTTAAGTGGGAAAAAATTCAAAAAAATCAGATTTAGGCAACTTGACATAAAAATTTGAATAAGTTATCTATATTATTTAAGAAATATGTAAGAATATAAGTTGTAGAAAATTGAGTGTAGTTTCTAAACTACTAGGTTTACATTTTCAAAAAAAAAATCTATTTGGTGAAAAATTTGAAATTTCAATGAGTACTTAAATTTCAGTGGAAAAAATAAGTAGGTGTCCGTCTCACCACCCTAAATCCACAATAAATGATAATATTTTTTTATAATATTTTAGATATAAGTAGAGGATTCGTCCCATGTGATGCATATTTTTGTAATTTTTTCCAAGTAAATAATTAATTATGATTTTTTTATTACAACTTTTAAAAAATGTAAAAACTCATGTGTCTAACCACCTTAACTTGGTCAAAACTTCATGAAATTCAATTTTTAAAAATCCTATAGTATATGAAGCATAGAATGTGACACATGTCTTAGATTCCAAAAATGTGATATTGTTTGAAAGCTATAGATGTTTTTCAATTAGCCTAACAATAAGGACTTTAGTTGTAATTTGAATAGAAAATGAATAATAAATACTCTCTATTAAAATTCCAAGTAAAAACATAATTTATAATGATGGAAAGCTAAGAATATCCTTTAAAACCCTTTTGTTTCATCAATTTTAAGTTAAAAAGGTCAGTCACCACATACCATCGATTGCCACTTTTTGGCCCATCGGATCTTGCACATACCCTAAGATGTAGGAGATGATGGAATCCAAATGGATTTCCCTACTCAAGGATAATGGTATGTTCCCTAACTTAAGGATGAAGAACCTCAAGTGATGTGGGTGATAGATAGCTAATGGTTTGATTTAAAGACCTAGGAAGAGTAGCATAAGTGCAAGATAAAGGTTTGTTTGAGAAATAATGGATATGCAAAAGGTGGATGATATGCAAGGACTAGGTGGAATGCAAGGATTCAAAGATTAGAACTGAAGGATGATGACCGCAAGAGATTTAAGTGATAGGATCATTTTGGACATTTTTTATGTTTGACCTTTTGAGGTTTGCAAAGCTTGAGATGTTACAAGTTCCTAGTTGTGATGTTTGTTTGGGATCTAATTTTGAACACACATGTAAGACATAGCATACAAAATATTTGATTTTAACAATACAAGCACAAATCATAAGGTTGGAAAGGACTATATTCAGTATATTCCATGTGGGTTTCCCCAACTGCATTTATTCTTAGTTGGTGACTTAGAAGCTTGGCCACACTAGCTCCCCTCCATGGCATTCACTTCCCGGGTCAACCAAGGTTTGAGCCCTCATGAATCTCCCATGACAGACTTTTCACCTCTACTAAGAACTACAAGAATGTGGATGCCTTGGCAATGAACATTGTTGTACTAGCAAATAGAAGGGTTTTTGGCAAACTACACAAGACGGTTGTAGTGAATACTCGGGGACATGACACCTCACGAGCGTACAACAAGCCACTTAAGGCTTTAACCACTCTACTAGGGGCTTTTATACCTTTAGAAGAAAAGGTAGGTACCTATTTTTGAATGGCACTACACAGCTAAGGCCTACAAACCATGAGGACTTGACAGTTTAGTCTCATCCTTTTATAAACTGGTCTAAGCAAAAAACTAGTTAGAGTCATCCCCTCTTGTGAGGTAGGCCCCTCTAAGGTTATAAACACAAAAATAGAAGGGTTTGGTTTCTGGTCACCAAGTTCACACAAGGTGATAGCATACTCCCTACCATCCTTTCAAACACAAAAAAAAAGTGTTCATTGACCTACTAGTTCAATCTACGTGAGAGAAGACAATTGTTTATTTTAAAGCACCAATTGAAATATTTTCTAATCTAAAAGAAAATTGGTTTCAAAATGAAATCTTCAATGAACATCCTACATCAAAATCTCATTAGTAATTTCATGCCTCTTTTCTTTGGCAAGTGTATGTTTTGATTTTCAATTCTCTGTCAAACAAACTTACAAAAGAAACCAAATTAATAAAAATTAGTTGCAAAACAAAACAAAAATAAAAATAAAATCAGCATTTACCCTAGAATCTAGTCTAAATTAAAACAAATTCTAAATGATTAAGTCTAAATTCTAAGTTAAATTAAAAATCAAGACCTAGATTAAAAGACTAAATCTACAATGGAAATTAGATTGAAATTAAAATTAAAAGCTAAATCTAAATTAAACTAAAAGATAAATTAAGAGAAAAGCTAAATTAAAATTAAAATTAAAAGCTAAACTAAAAGTTAAAATCTAGAGTTAATTTAAATCTAGAAAAGATGAATCTAGATTAAAGTTAAATCAAAATTAATTCTAAATCAAAATCTAAATTAAAATTAATTTAAATCTAATCCAAATTTAAATATAATTTAAACCTAATTTAAATCTAGTTAAAATCTAACTAAAATCTAAATTAAATCTAATTAAAATTAAAATCTAATTTTTTTTTTTTTATTTTTAGACTCAAGAGAATCGTAGCAACCCCCCTATAAACTATAGTGCTCCTAGTAAACTTTAACGGACTGGGCGACATACTCTCCTCATTACCTGGATTGGGGAGACTAGAACTCGTGGACTGCCAGAGTGCAACGAAATTACTTAGCCAACCAAGCTATCTCTTAAAATTAAAATCTAAATTAAAGATAAATAAAAATTTATATTTATATTAAATCTAATTAAAAATTAAAATCTAAATTAAAAATTAAAATTAAAAGATTTAAATTAAAAAAAATCTAAACCTGAAATAAAGATAATCTAAATCTAAAACCCTAAACCTAATAATAAAACAAAACGTGGAAGCACATGTTCTCCAGCATCCCTTCTGCGTATGCCAAAATGGGGGTTTTGCAACAGGGTATGAACATCTATCAAACCAGATTAATCGTGTGCAGGCAATCAACCTTCAAACAAATGCTATTTGCAGATGGCATAGACTGAATGAGATGTCGGCTTATGGACTGTCGTGATCTAAGGGAATAATCAAATGCCTGCAAAAAAAATGGAAGCACATCAATAGAGCAAAACACAAAATTCGGATTGCATACTGAAACGGCTTGCAAGATAAGCACAAAATGATTCTAGTTCATGCGATTTGTAGGATAAGCACAAAATGGACTTGCTGAAACGGCTCGAGAAACTTTCAAGCAAATGCAATTGGTAGATGTGCAGGGTACGCTAGAAATGATCTCTTTGAGGAGGCCTCGATATTGTTCAATGAAATGTAAAAGCATAGGTATTCTGGCCAATGATTTTACCCTTGCTAGTGTTATATCAGCATGCGCCATGTTGGAAGCTCTAAATCAGGATATGGAGATTCATGGAAGAATAATTAGATGTGGATATCAGTCTACATTTTTGTGGGGAATGTTGTCATCGACTTGTATGAAAAATGTGGATACGTGGAGAAGGCGTATGATTTATTTGACAAAATGCATCATCAGGATGGGGTTTCGTGGACTGCTATGATTGCAGGCTATGCAAAAAATGGGAGGATGAAAAGAATTTAGAAACTTTCTTGCAAATGCTAGCGCAAGATATAGAGGAAGCTCTAAAGCCCCGACAGGTAGAAAAGGAAAACATAGGAAGATTTCAAGCAAACGCCAGCACAGGATATGTAGAGAAGTCTTTAGAAACTTTCATGCAAATGTTGTTAGCACTCCCCTTTGCTCATCGACGTGATACGAGATTGAAATTCGTCCTGCAAACCACAGCAGTAACGCTGCCATAGAATTAAAGACACAGCCAGAGATAGCAAATTTCGAAACCTATTTAGTCAACCCTGAAAGATCATGCAAAGTAACGATATTGTAGAGAAATAATGACGTTTTAACTCATAATCAGTAACATGCAAACTACTTAGCAACATGCAAAACAGTATTCATCTCCCACATTAACCTGTGGATTTATGCAAAAAAAATGCATGATAAAAGAAACAGATCATGATAACAGAAACTTCACGTAAGGTTCACCATTTTTAGTGCACTGAAACAAATGGTTCTATTAGGACTGGAAAATCCCACATATTTTTGTCAACCTCTATCCACCTACCTCCCAGTCATTACAAATGTTCACGACACTTAATTGAATGATTTTGACAAACCACTGACTTTTGTGTGACAAGATCCATTTTGTAGCTAGCATCCCCAAACAATAGCATTTGAAGTCACATTGATTTCATCGGCCTAACAATACCTCATCACTACCCCACCGATAGCCTGATGAGGATAGTTTATAAATTTACATCGGTGTAACCTCATTCCATTGGGCTAACTTCCAACGTAGTCTCCTCAACAGACCGATAGAGGCAATAAAATTGATCACATGGCCATAGCTTTAATACATTGGTGGAATGAATGATTGCGGTCCCTCGATGGCCCGATACAATCATGGATTATCAAACGAAAGACACTCATCGGTGAAGCTGGGGTGCATCGGGGTAACATTGTTTGATGTTCGGCTGATAGACTGATGGAAAGATATTCATTGGTGGAGAAGGTGGCCATCGGTGGAAAATGAGCCAAGGTATGAACGATACGGCGATGAATGATTACTACTAGTTGATGTGACGTCCAAGAGCATCGTCGGGATATTTAACATAAATTCTTCCCCCGATGACAAGACTGATACGAGTGATGTATTATTGAGCCAAAGCAGAAGTAAGTTGCACCACAAGCTGATCATACAATTAAAGAAACCAGGAAAGCTATGCTAAGGGAAAAAGTAGAAGAGACAAAACTTGAAGCTCTTACATAGCAAAACCAGGGGAGGAAAAAATTCAAGTAAGTTCATCACCCTTAGCTAGAAAGTTGTATTTTCAGAGATTTCAATGGAAGAAAATGTGGAAAAACCTAAGGCAAAGAAACAAAAAATTGAAAAGAGGAATTTGAACCAAGATTTGATAGACTAGTGTCAAGGGTTGAGGCCAAGACCCGGGAGAAGTGTTCAAATAAGTAAATTGTTAGACAAACATAAGGGTCTAGGGGATGTTTAAACGCCAAATCGAGGATACAAGCTTTTCATGTATCACTACAAAAAGCAATTCAAATTTCAACCTGTCTATAACCTGTGGAGGCTAAACTTAGGAAGACTTATGGTGCCAAACATATTCATCAACGTAGAATTAATGAAAGCTCTTTGCCAAATGGTATAACACCAAGAAAAGAACTATTCAGTAACAGAGTGGGGCCAATATGCTTATTATCTCCCAAGACCTAATCCCTAATGTATTTTAGTTAGACTATGCCAAGACTGTGCCATTGACAGTTAGAGATCTCTTGACAGAATATCCTTGCATGGATACAAGTTACAAGAGATGGAGATTACCTTTGCATAGACCTAAAAATGAAGATGGCCAACTTAGGAGGTTTTTGAGCAATGAAAACCCTCCTTTTTCATGTAGATTTGTTTGAAGAATACTTTCAATATACCTATTACTTAGTTGGTCAAGTCTTGGGAATTGAGATCTCACCCCTTATGTCTATTGCACAAATGGTCATAGATGCAGATATACAAAGCAAGGATGCTAGGTGATTCAACTATGCAGGCTATTTGGCTAATGCCATAAACCAAGGGTTTGAAAGGATAAAAAATAACATTGACTGTATAGATTTCAAAGACTATTCCTTGCTAATGCATTTACTTTTTTATGAGGGACATGCTAGAAATGTGTAGAGTAAAGAACTAAGGATCAGAGGCATAGATGAAAGTGGAAATTTCAAACCTATACAGAGGTGGACTTCACTATGGGATAGTCAATGTGAAAGGTCTCATTATTTATATTTTGAAGAAATTTTTGTTAAACCACTAATGAAACTACTTGGATATTCATATGATCACAATTTATCCCCTGGGGTGCAAAAAATTCTAAGACCAATGGAGAATGATCAAAAGGGAAAAGTAAATCATAATTGGGGTGACTGGTATGCTTTCTCTGACTGCACAATAATAAGAGTCTATGGGTTTGAAGGGTGTCCACACTTTCTACCCCATATAGTTCCTAATATAGTTGCTTATTTGAAAATTGCATGACAACTGGAAAAATCTGATGCTAAATTCCTCAGGAGTCATAATAAGCAATCACTCATGCCCACTACTCTTTGTTTTGGAGATTTTATAATGGTTGCAATTGATCATTATGAGGAAATTGATGCTAAATTAGCACATTACAACCTTCCTCTTGGATACAGAAGAGATAAATTTGATGCACAAGGGTTTATTCATCAAGCAAGATTAACACAAGAGCTGTCAAGGTATGAGCATTGGTTTGTGGTTCATGATGTGATCAAGAACCAAGATGAAGCTTCCACCAACGATAGAATGGGTGCATATAACAAAGTTATGCTCACAGAGAAGTGGAAGAGAAAGAATGTCCCCTCATATTCAAAAGCATTTGATAATATACAAGATCCTTTGGTTAGGATTGAGAAACTTATCTCTCATATGAATGACATTGTAAAAGTTGTGCCTTCATATGTTTTTGATACATTTCATGCAAATTATACAAGAGTACAAGCTGAAAATGTAGATCATCTAGATCACATACCCTTGTAACCTACTCCTGATGTATGTTTTTCTACCGACAAGAGTGAAGAAGAGGAAAGTAATGAAGAAAGTGATGAGGTGAGTAACAAAGGAAGTCAAGAGGAGCAAGAAGTAGAACAAATAAAAGCTCCTGTGATTACATAATACAAGCCCCCTCAAGAACAAAATGTTGTAAAATTTGAAGCATCAGATGAATTATCTAATGAAGTTAAAGTCAAGGCTAGCAAGGAATTCATTTATGATGGTGACTTTGTTAAAGCTTCTAAATTCAAATCATTTGTCTATGAGTATAAAGGAAGGAAAATAAGACAAGAGTAGCGAGATATTACTCCTGAAAAGGAAGTTGCTACTTTAGAGGAATTGAAAAGCGAAATTGACAAGGAGATGTAATCTATCGCCCCCGAGAGAGGTAGAGAATTACTTCAAAAGGCCAGGGTATTACTTCTACTAGGATGGGACATTAATTCTGCAATTGTGTTCGATATTTTCAAAAAAAGAGAAGATAAAACAATGAACCTAACTAAGGAGGCTAGTGACAAGCTATATTCAGGGTCAGGGTATAATCCAAATGAGGATACTTTTCTTATTTGGTCATTATACCCCCATGAAAAGAGGCCAAAAGTGATTTATAATACAAACCAAGTGTTTGAACACCTTTTAGTCCAAAGAGTTGGGGACACTAATCACTTGGAAACTACAAAACTGAATGTCAATGTGGCAAAATTTACTAAAGAAAAAATTGAAAAGTTGGTTAAAGAAAATGACAAATTGAAAAGGGAGCTATCACATCAAAAGGAAAAATCATCTTCTTCTTCTACTTCAGAATTGTACTCACGATAGCTCGAAAAGGACAAGAGAGTATTAGATGCATTGGCGGATGCATCTTATTGGAAAAGTTCCCATTTGAAAGCCCAGGAAAAATGTAAAACACTAGAAAAGGAAATAAAAATCATTAAGTACAATACTATGAATGAGATAATCAAGGGAAGGTTCAGTAAGATGATGAAGCAAGCTGATGATTATTAGAGTGTGTTCAAGTAGATAAAATAAACAATAGAAGAGAATGTTCGATTGCAAGGAAGAATGATTGAAAAAAAAGAGGGAACTTATTGATAAATAGATTTTGAAAGAGCAAACACTACAGAAATATAACAATTTGGTGGAATCTCACAACCATTATCATCATAGACTCGAAGAGGATATTGGTTGCTTTAATTTGATTCCTACCCTCTATGATGATACAGGGAATCTTCAAGGGAGGGATGATTTGAAAGCAGAGTTTACAAAGTTTCTAATAACTGCGTTGCAATAAATCAATGATGAGGTTATGGTCCTAAAAAATACTCATAAACAAATTGAGAAATTCATGTACATGGAGTATGATATGAAAGAAGTAATATACAGTGCAAATACTCATGCAGAACAAGGATACATCAATCACCTCTCAACATTCAATCTGTTTATCAATCAGGTAGTGGACATTCTGGGCACAACAAAGCAACAATAAGAATTAGTCAGTAGTGATGGTGTCGACCCTATTATACATTAAAAGCTTTGAATAGGTCTTTGGTGATCACGGGCTTTTACTTGGAGATTAACGGATTGGTGTACACATCTATGTTTGTGTTAATTTCTTAATTATGCTTAGTTTTAAAATCATGTTTTGTTTTCAAAGGATGTACATCTTTTTGTAATTGGGTTTGAAGCTTGTTTCCTTTCATATATATATGAGAGACCAAGACCCAAGAAATATATAAGATAGTAGTAGCGAGTAGAGGTAATAGATAGAGAGCAGAAGAGTTACATAATGTTTACATTTGAAAAGACTATGTTGCAAGCATAATCTTTTGGAAATTAATGGAGGATCTTTGATTATGTGGCTTCATGTCAGTGTCAATTGTCTGTTGAATTAATTGAATAATATTATCAAGTTGTCTCCAAGGTTGACATTTCCTTATTATTTAAATTGATATATCAAGGATATTTTCAATTTATCAAGGCACATTTGTTGTTCTTTTCTGGTTCAATTAACCGGTTCCTTCAAGGAAGGGTTAAATTCATTTAATTAATCACAGTAATCTAGATAAGGTCATTTGGATTGATAAGAACTTGATAATTATTTTACATGTTTATATAAGATATAAACCAACATAAGTGTGCCAAACAATTTGAGTTACAGCCAATACAAGTCACTCATCCTAGATCTTCATTGACTCCATTCACCAAACAAGGAACTGGTCTTACCCACTTCATCACCTAATTTTATCAAATCCATTTTCAAAACATTACATCTATTAAATGAACATATTAATGAACTTCACTTTGATATTGCTTGTACAATTTATACCAGATTAGGCTCACATCTATCCACTCCTAATTTCCATTGTGGATAGATTTCTCAAGTAGGAAACATATAGTTTAAGTCTACCTCATTTGCATAGGTACACCTGCCTAGGTTTGGCAGAGCTTGAAGAGAATAAGGTTCAAATACACCAATTGGCCTTGTTCATTAGCCTAAAACGTACCAAGAGTTTGAAAACCTCTTGAGGTTTTCTAACTAGCATTTTTGAGACCTAACAAATTGGCGACTCCGTTGGGGAGCTAATTATAAACCCAAGCCTTCCATCATAAGGTCACTCCAAAGTTAAAATATTTCATTGGGAATGAACTCAATCATTTTCCTAGTTTTAGAAAGTAGGTGGAAATTCTAAAGAAACTTTATGACATATAAATTAAGCATTAGATTAGAAAGGATAGATGACATAAATTAGAGATACATTATATCATCTAATATGAATGGAAGAATATCCTTACACTAGGATAGTCTTAAGAAGAACAATAGGAGATGGATTGACAAACATGGATCTCCTCCCACAAAAAAAAACACAAACAAGAACAAGTCTAAAGGGACACCTAGCCAAGTAGATGTCATAGATGATGAAAACTCATTAGAGCAATCCTTCAATGTACACAATAGTTTCAACCCATTGCATGGGTAAGAGGGTCACAACAATGATCCATGTGGAGATCCCCGCACTGCATTTGAACAAGAAAATAGTGATCGTCCCATTTATCATTTTGAAATGGACCAAGGAAAGATGCAGGAGTTCCATACCTAGAGATATGAAGAATGGAGATATCTGTAGGAGGAGTATGACGATGAAATGAATGATAGACAAGAAGAAGGAAACCAATATGGGATCATGAATAAATCAAATCCTATTGAATCTTTTGGGCACATGACTAATCAATAATTAGAGATACAAATGCGGTGGAATAAATAGGAGCTTGAAAGAAGACAATGGATGATAAAAATAAATATAGAGTTGAGTAAAAAATTGTCTCAATTGAGTGTTAATACATCAAAACCACTAAAGTATGTCTCTCCACATAAGCAGGGTGGTAATATCAATTCACAAGGGACATCACAGAACACGGGTATTCCAAGAGCAGCACAAAATGTAAACCAAAGACAACAATCCCAACATAATATGCCATCTCAGAAATCCCAACATCCAAATGCCACCAATGCTCCCCAACACAATCCACCTCTAGGTCAACAATACCCCCCACAATATCACCAACATGTTCCCCATCAAAGTATGTACCCTCAACAAAATATCCAATAAAATTCTTATCGTCAACTTCAATAATGAACCAATACTTCCCTAATCCCCCGCCCTTGAACTTGCCTCCACAAAATCCTACAAACCCATGTAGACAATTTGATATAATAGGATATCAATTGTACCCATACCCAATGGATAGTAATTCAAGAAATATGGTTCCCAAGTTCACTGGGAATAATGTGATAGCAGCTAAAGAACATATGAAAAAATTTAATGCCTTTATTCAAGATATTGGTATGGATTATGAAGATGTGAATATGAGATTGTTCATGATGTCTCTAATAGAAGAGGTGAGGGAATCGTTCAATGGCTTACCTAACGACTCAATTAATTCTATATCAGAATTCCAAAATAAGTTTTTGGAGCAATATGGAAATTAGTGTGGCCACGAGTTTTCCTTGCATGAACTGATAAGTATCCAGAAACATTAGAATGAGTCAGTTTATGACTTCAACCAGAGGTTCTCCAAATTGCACAATAAGATACCACCTGAGTCCAAGCTAACTAACCCTGCAACCTTAAGCATTTACCTAAAAACCTTTGATCCAAAGAAAGGATATGAGCTTAGAAATAGGTGCCCCAAAAGTCTAATTGAAGCACAAAAATTGACATTGACTATTGAGAACAATAGAAAGGTTGTTGGGATGATTGGTAAGAGAGATAATCTTAGGGTTCCCCAAAATTTTAACACCCCTCAGAACAGGCAAGAGAATACATACAAAAATGAAAGACCAAGGTTCCATGATATGCCATACAACACAAATTGGAAGGATGGAAGGCCCATAATTGGTAGGCCTAAGAACAAGGAGACTCTCGATCCCTTAAAGAAGAAGGGAACATACATCGTTAACAATAATCTTTGGTGTGAAGTTTTTAAGATTCCACATTCCCCTGATTATTTTGTTGTAGCTCAATCAATACAAGACAAAGAGATATCAGTGGAAAATGAAGAAGAGGATCATACAATATATTTAATCTCTCACACCCTCTATCTAATTGAGCAAGGTTATTTATGCTCAGAAGAAGAAGGCTATGAATATGATGTTGATAACCAAAGGTATAATATTCATATGGCGGAACAACAAGTATTTTTTTATCATGACGAAAGAAATGACGAACCATATCCTCCATGTCCATCATCTCAACCAAGTAAATATAGAATAAGGAGGCCCATTGAGGAAGAGATCTAAAAGAATTAAATACTTTTGCAGTAGAGCAAGCAAAAAGTAACTATAGGCTCTAAAAAAAAAACAATAAATGCAAATGGAGATGCTCCAAGAGGAGTATTTGTGAAAGAAAAAGAAACAACACAAGAAAAACTAAAAAGGATGGAAAGTAAGGAACTAAATTGAAATGAACAAAAACATACTCCCAAAGAAGAAAATAAGAAGCCACATAAAGACAAGCAGAATTCTGATGAAGCAAAAAAAAGAGAAAAAGAGGATAAAAAGGGAGATCCACTAGAACAAAAGAAGATAACCAAAATAGAGAATGCCTCTTTTGACTTCACATAGGCCTTGTCTTGGGTAAAGATGTATGTGCCATTATTAGAGATGATGAAAATAAAAGAATATAGGGATAGTGCTAGTCAGCTAATATCTAATGGAACTAATAGAAATACAAACTCTTAAAATAAAGAGACCACTAAGATCAGTAACAACAAACAAGGTAGAGTAAGGTTCCTGAGGTTTGTCTTGGTGACGCATTGGTGAATCCTCCACAAGTTGATCCATTATTTACTACACTTCTCATAAATAACAAGTTGGTGAGAAACTGTATGATAGATTCAAGTGTTGCTATCAACATCATTCTAGTAGGGGTCATAAAATATTTTGGCATGTGGGTAGATACTAATGGTGGTAAATGCTACTCTATGGATAGTAGGCCTAACCCAGTGGTACGAATTATGAAAGATGTATAAGTAAAGTTGGTTTATTATCCACAAGCAGCTGATAATATTGACATAACTATAATTGATACACCCCCTCATTTTGGGATGCTCCTATCAAGACAATGGACTACATCGGTTGGAGGAAATGTACAATTTGAATTGTCTTGTGCCATAATACCAATAAATGGTGAAGAGGTCAAGTTATATAGGGAGCCAAGGGTGAGTCATATTGTGGACTATGTTGCTCAAAAACAATTAAAATACTTTTGTGATGTGGATTTAGGAAGTTTCAGAATAAATCCTTCTCATCATGAATGAGTGAATACTAATCCAATTGATAAGCATGTTTCCAAGAATCAACATGGTGTCTAGAAGATGTATTTTGATGGAGCGAGTAGTTAGGAAGGCAATGGAGTAGTAATTTTTATCTCACCTGAGGGTACTAAATTCAAGTATTCATTCTTGCTGACATTTGAGTGCACAGATAACATATCAGAGTATGAAGCCATGCTAATTGGTTTGAATATGGTTGTTAGACACAAAATCAAACTGCTAACCATTCTTGGAGACTCTGAGTTGATCATTTGACAAATCAGATCAAAATATGCTACAAAAAATAGAAGGCTAAAACAATATAGGAATGTTGTGTGGGACATAATTGAACTATTTGACTCCTTTTCTATTGAATGGATAGACAGGTCCAAGAAATTAATGGAAGATTTCCTAGCCAATGTAGCTCTGAACAGAGATGACATCACCCTGGCTGAAGTGTCACAGGTTGAATTCAAAACAATACTTTCCATCCTTGATAACATCTATAGTTGGAAATTTTTCAATGATGACACTAATCTCATCAAGTTTCTACATTGCATTGATCAATATGAAGCTCAGGAGATTAATTTTAATGAATTTGTGGAAGAAGTAGATGGAAAATAGACTGTGTTTGGGAAAGAAGTTGTGCAACTCAAAACCCACAAACTTCCTAAAGGACTTGTGTCACTAGAAAGGGTGTTTGATGGAAATGATCGTGCTCTCATGAAAAAAACACCAATAAAGAGGAAGATGTAGAAGAGATAAACTTGGGGATTGAATTGGCACCAAAAAGGGTATATATTGGAAAGAAAATAAGTCCAACAATAAAAAAAATGTTGATTTCACTGTTAAGGAAATACAAGCATGTTTTTGCATGGTCTTATGAGGATCTTAAAGAATATAGAGAAGACCTATTCCAACATGAGATCCCATTGAAGCCAGATGTAAAACCATTCAGGTAGAAACAAAGACCTATAAACCCTACTTTGGAACCCAAAATGCATGAAGAGCTTATGAAGGTTAGGGAAGGAGGTATTATCAAACCAATTAGACATTCATCTTGAGTCTCCAATATAGTTCCATTCAGAAAGAAAAATGGAGATATAAGGCTTTGTGTAGACTTCCAAATGTATCTTCTCTCAAGGACAATTACCTACATCCAAAGATGGAGGCTCTACTAAAATTTGGTCATAGGCTATGAGTTATTGTCCATGATGGATGGATTTTTCAGGCTATAACAAAGAAAAAGTTAAAAGAGTTAGAACAATACAAGGCAATCTTCACTATGCCTTGGGGAACATATGTTTATGTTAGGATGCCATTCAGACTCACAAATGTTGGTGCAACATTCCAAAGGGCTATGGGTGTTGCTTTTGATGACCTTATTAATGTGATAATGGTGGTCTATCAGGATTATTTAACTACATATTCCAAGAAGGCAGAGGATCATGTGGCTCACCTTGAAAAAACATTTATGAAAGAATTGGAATATGGCATCTCCCTCAACCCTAAAAGTGTCATTTTTTAGTAACAGAAGGAAAGTTACTTGGGCATATAGTCTCTAAGGAGGGAGTAAGGATTGATCCCAAAAGAGTGGAGGCCACTGATAGGATACCCATCCCCAAGATAGTTAAAGCTATTCAATCCTTCTTTGGACAAATCAATTTTGTGAGGAGGTTCATATCAGATTTTGCTAAGTTAGTCAAGCCAATATAAAAATTGTCAAAGAAGGGTGAAAAAGTTGATTGGACCGCTTAAACTATAGATGCATTCATATCCATAAAAAGACCAATCAAGGAACCTCCAGTATTGAAGTCTCTAGATTTTAGAAAACCTTTCCAAATCTTTTCATTCACATCTTATCACACAGTAGCTACAGTAATGCTCCAAAATAATGATGGACATGAGAATCCCGTCTCCTTTTTTAGCAAATCCCTCCAAACTGTAGAATTGAAATATGATATTGTGGAGAAACAAGCCTACGCATTGGTAAGAACTGTTGAGGCATTGAGACCATATCTAGTGGGAGAAAAAGTGATAGCTTATGCCCCTAATTCTATAGTGAAGGATGTATTCATACAAAGTGAAACAATAGGGTGCAGGTATCGATGGATAAACAAAATCCAAGAGTTTTATATTGAGTTTTAGATTACCAACCTTGTAAGAGGACATGGATTGACCAAATTGATGGCTTAAATTTTTTTGGAAGTTGCCCAAGTATGCGATGTGGATGATGAAGAAAATATGGTCACTAGTATTGAAAACACATCATGGTACACTAATATTGTATACTATCTTAAACATTTAAAATTTCCAAAAGGATTTGATGACAACAGAAAAAGGACACTCAAGTTGTAGGCCTCAAAATATGTATTCTTGAAGGGCGACCTCTACTGGAAGATAGGGATGGTGTTCTATTGTTGTGCTTAGATAAACATCAAGCTAGGGATTTCTTGAAGGAGATGCATGGAGTATGTGAGGAGAATTTCTTAGCAAAAACCACTACGCATAAGATTTTAAGGGCAGGGTACTATTGGCCTAAGGTTATCAATGATGCACATGACTATACTAGAAAATGTGAGTCATGTCAAAAGTTTTCTAGAAAATTGTAGTATCAAAGGGAATTGCCTCTAAGACATATTTAGGTTGAAGCTCCATTTCACCAATGGGGAATTGATTTCATAGGGGAAATTGTAGAAAAGTCAAGTGGAGGAAAAAAATGGATCTGATTACTTCACAAAATGGGTGGAAGTTATACCCACCAAGCAGGAAACCAATAAAGTTGTGACAAATTTCTTATTAGGGAGCATCATCACCAAATTTTGGGTCCCAAGAAATATTGTAACTGATAATGGAATGTGCTTTCTAGGTTGGATGAATTCAAAGAATTCTACCAATCATATGGTATAGTGATCTCATATTCTTCACCATACCATCCAAGGAAAACGGATAGGTTGAATCCAACAACAAGCACATCCTGAAGATCCTAAGAAGAATGTTGGACAAAAACAAAAGAGCTTGGGATTCTAGGTTGGGGTTGGCCTTACGGATTGACATAATCACTGTGAAAAAGGTCACTAGTAAATCACCTTTTGAGCTTGTATATGGAAATCAAGCCAGGCTCCCTCTGCATAATTTAATACCAATCTGCAAATTCATTTTGCAAGAGGATTTAGACATTCCTAAACCTATGGAGGAATTAATGGAACTTGATGAAATCAAGAACCAAGCCCAACAAGATAATAAGAAGAAACAATTACAAATGAAGTACTTGCATGATAAGAAGGCTAAAAATAGGAAGTTTGAAGTAGGTGACTTAGTTCTCATGTGGAATGCTAGGAGCCAGGAAAAAGGGAAGCATGGAAAATTTGAGGCCTTATGGTTAGGAGCCTTTGTCATTGTTGGTAAAGGAGGTGAGGATTCATATTTCCTCTAGAACATGTTAGGAGAGGAACAAGAATTTTGGGTTCATGGGAAGTTTTTAAAGCATTTCTTCTCATGAGGAACATAAAGAGGATCAAGGATTTCCAACGTATGGACAATTCTTTGCATGCCTCTCAAAATAATTCTTTCCATGCATAGTAGTCTAGGTGAAGGTCAGGAACTTCTAGTGCATGGAAAATTCTTGAGATACCTTGTGAAATTTTCCAAACTCCATGCACAAGTAGTTTTAGTTTCTCATGATATTCCATCTCCATCCGTGGTCTACTCGCCAAATATTTTCTATATTCTTGCAATGATCTTACAATCATTCATCCCCATACAGAGCCACTGTCAGGACTAGAAATTACCACATATTTTCATTAGCCCCTATCCACATACTTCCCAGTCCTTACAAAAGTTCAACACACTTAATTGACTTATTTTGATAAATCATTGAGATTTGTGTGACAAGATCCATTTTGTAGCTAGAATTCCCAAACAATTGCATTTGAAGTCACATTGTTTTCATCGGCCTAACAATACCTCATTAGTGGAACTCCCATCACCACCCCACCGATAGCCTGATGAGGATAGTTTATAACTTTACATCAGTGTACCCTCATTCCATCAGGCTAACTTCCAAGGTGGTCTCCTCGACAGACTGATAGAGGTAATAAAAATGATTACATCACCATAACTTTAATACATTGGTGGAACGAATGATTGTGGTCCCCCGATCACAAGATACAATCATGGATTATCAAAAGAAAGACACTCATTAGTGAGGCTAGGGTGCATCGGGGTAACATTTTTTGGTGTTCAACCAATAGACCAATGGAAAGAAACTCATTGGTGGAGAAGGTGGCCATCGGTGGAAAATGAACCAAGGTCCCAATGATACGGTGTTGAATGATTACTACTAGTTGATCTAATGTCTAAGAGGATCATCGAGATATTTATCATAAATGCTTCCCTCGATGACAAGACTAATACAAGTGATGTATTAATGAACCAAAGCAGAAGAAAGTTGCACCACAAGTTGATCATATAATTACATAAACTAGGAAAGCTATGCTAAGGGAAGAAGCAGAAGAGACAAACCTCGAAATTCTTACATAGAAAAACCAGGGGAGGTAGAAATTCAAGTAAGTTCATCACCCTTAGCTAGAAAGTTATATTTTTAGAGATTTCAATGGAAGAAAATGTGGAAAAACCTAAGGCAAAGAAACAAAAAATTGAAAAGAGGAGTTTGAACCAATATTTGATAGACCAGTGTCCGGGGTCAGGGCCGAGACCTAGGAGAAGTGTTTAAATAAGTAAATTGTTAGAAAAACATAATGGTCTAGGGGATGTTTGGACACCACATCTAGGATATAATATTTTCATGTATCACTACAGAAAGCAATTTAGATTTCAACTAGTCTGTAACCCATGGAGGCTAAACTTAGGAAGACTTGTGATGCCAAACATATTCATCAATGTAGAACTAATGAAAGCTCTTTCCAGGCGGTATAACACAAAGAAAATAACTATCTAGTCACCAAGTGGGGCTGATATGCTTGTTATCTCCCAAGACCTAATCTCTAATGTATTTCAGTTGGTCAAGTCCTGGGAATTGAGGTCCCACCCCTTATGTTTATTGTACACATGGTCATAGCTATGGATATACAAAGCAACCTGGATGCTAGGCCATTCGACTATGCAAGCTATTTGTCTAGTTCCCTAAAACAAGGGCTTGATAGGATAAAAAATAATAGTGACTACATAGATTTCAAACACTATTCCTTGCTAATTTATTTACTCTTGTTCGAGACAAGCCAAAAATGTGTGGAGTAAAGAACTAAGGATCAAAGACATAGATGAAAGTGGAAATTTCAAACCTATACAGATGTGTACTTCATTATGGGATAATTGATGTGAAAGGTCTCATTATTTATATCTTGAATATTTTTTTGTTAAACCACTAATGAAACTACTTCAATATTCATATGATCACAATTTATCCCCTGAGGTGCAAAATTTTTTGAGACTAAAGGGATAGTAAACCATAATTGGGGTGACTGGTATGATTTCTTCGATTGCACAATAATAAGAGACTATGGATTTGAAGGGTGTCTACACTTGCTACCCCATATAGTTCCTAGTAGAGTTTCTTATCTAGAGATTGTACGACAACTGGAAAAATCTGATGCTAAATTCCTCAAGAATCATTAGAAGCAATCACTTGTGCCCAGTACTCTTTGTTTTGGAGATTTTACAGTGGTTGCAACTGAGGGTTATGATGAAATTGATGCTAAATTAGCACATTACAACCTTCCCCTTGGATATGGAATAGAGAAATTTGATGCAGAGGGGTTTATTTATCAAGCAATATTAATACAAGGGATGTCAGGGTATGAGCATTGGTTTGCGGTTGAGGATATGATCAGGAACCAAGATGAAGCTTCCACCAGTGATAGAATTGCCTCATATAATAAATTTATGCTCGTAGAGGAGTGGAAGAGAAAGAATGTCCCCTCATATTCAAAATCATTTGATGATACATAGGATCCCTTGGTTAGGATTGACTAACTTGTTGCTCATATGAATGAAATTGTTAAAGATTTTCCTTCATATGTTTTTGATATATTTCATGCAAATTATACATGAGTATAGGCTTAAAATGTAGAGCCTCTAGATCATATATCCTCACAACCTACTCTTGATGTATGTTTTTCTACTAACAAGAGTGAATAAGATGAAAGTAATGAAGAAAGTGATTAGGTGAGTAACGAAGGAAGTAAAGAGGAGAAACAAGTAGAAAAAATAAAAGCTCTTGTGATTACACAATATGAACCCCTTAGGAACAATATGTTGTAAAATTTGAAGCATCAGATGGATTATTTTATGAAATTAGGGTCAAGGCTAGCCAAGAATTCATTTCTGATGGTGACTTTGTTAAAAATTCTGAATTCAAATAATTTTTCTATGAGTATAAGGGAAGGAAAATAAGACAAAAGGAGCAAGATATTACTCCTGAAAAGGAAGCTACTACTTTAGAGGAATTAAAAAGGGAAATTGGAAAGGAGATGCAATCTATCACACCTAAGAGAGGTAGATAATTACTACAAGAGGCTGGGGTATTACATCTACCAGGATGGGACATTAGTTCATTAATTATGTTTGATAGTTTTAGAAAAAGAGAAGATAAAACAATGAACCTAACTGAGGAGGCTAGTGACAAGATATATTTAGGGTCTCGGTATAATCTAGATGAGGTTACTTTGATTATTTGGTCACTATACCCCCATGAAAAGAGGTTAGCAATGATTGATAGTCCAAACCAAGTGTTTGGACACCTTTTGGTCCAAAGAATTGAGGACACTAATCCCTTAGAAACTATAGAACTAAATGTCAATGTAGGAAAATTTACTCAAGCACAAATTGAAAAGTTGGTTAAAGAAAATAACAAATTGAAAAGGGGGCTATCACATCAAAAGGAAAATTCACCTTCTTCTTCTACTTCAGAATTGTACTTTCCATGGCTTGAAAAGGACAAGAGAGTATTAGAAGCATTGGTTGATGCATCTTATTGGAAAATTTCCCATTTAAAAGCCTAGGAGAAATGTAAAACACTAGAAATGGAAATAAAAATCATTAAGTACAATACTGTGACCGACATAATCAAGGAAAGGTTTTGTAAGATGATGTAGTAAACTAATGATTATTGGAGTGTGCTCAAGTAGATACAATAAAAAATAGAAGAGAATGTCCAATTGCAAGGAAGAATGATTGATAAAAAAAGGGAACTTATACATAAATAGATTCTAAAAGAGAAAACACTACAACCAATAGAAGTCATTCATGATAAACATTAAGAAGAACTTGGTAATTGATTTCCTACACGTTTATATAAAATATAAACCAACATAAGTGTTACAAATGGTTTGAGTTACAACCAATAGAATTCATTCATCCTACACCTTCATTGACTCCATTCACCCAACAAGGCACTGGTCTTACCCACTTCATCACCTAATTTTATCAAATCTATTTTCAAAAAATTACATATGTTAATTGAACATATTAATGAACTTCACTTTGATATTGCTTATATAATTTATACCAGATTAGGCTTGCATCTCTCCACTCCCAATTTCCATTGTGGATAGATTGGTCAAGTAGGAAACGTATAGTTTAATTATGCCTCATTTGCATAGGTACACTCACCTAGTTCTAGCAGAGCTTGAAGAGAAGCAGGTTCAAATACACCAATTGGCCTTGTTCGTTAGCCTAGAATGTACCAAGAGTTTGGAAACCACTTGAGGTTTTCTAACCAATTTTTTTGAGACCTAATAGATTCTATGAACTAGAATCACTATTCTATCACAACACATCAATAGAGTTTTTTCATTCTGAAAACAAAATCATAAAACAAATATATAAACTACTCAAAAATAGAAAATTCTTTAACAAAAACTAATCTCTATTGCATGCCTATCATTGAAGACTTTGTGCTAATATTCAATATTCTCTCAGTAAAAGCATGTGAACAAAGAGCTATGAGGAATGGAGATTCAAAATCAAATACAAACATTCTAAGCTTGAAAATTGCAAATATCACAAAAATGTCATGGTGGAAGATAGAAAGCATGGTGATGCAAAATTTGTGTGTGTAAAATGAGAGGAAAGTCTTGTTTAAATAGGAATCCTTAGGGTGAATGTGGGTTGTGAAAATGATGTGGGATTAAAAGAGTTCCTTGGAGCAACACATCCCACATGGATGAGGTGGGTGCAATAAAATAGGTGGAATATGATAAATGCATGATAAAAATGGTAAATGAAGGAAATGGATAAATATATGAATTGATTTATGAATATGCAAATGGATAAATAGTGGATAAATTATTAAATGATTTAATGGACTATCCAAATGAAATTTTAGTGATTAATGCATAAATGATAAATGATAAATGATTAAATGATTTTATGGATAATGCTTATAGATGCCTACAAATGCTTATAATATGAATAAATGGTTATAATATGGAGATATGATTATAAGGATGACCAATTGAAATATGCAATAGGAAAAAAGTATCACAAGGATAGTTTTATGTGTCTATAGTTTGTTCATTTGCTCAGGTTGTTTCATGGGCCTAAAATTAGTGTTTGTTGAGAGGGTTCTCATCTATGGTGTTTGAAGCGATAAAGGTGGAATTTGCAAATTCTTGTATATTGTACACTTTCATTTTTGAGTTATGTCGTGATTTTTCTCAGATAATTTAATGAGGGAAAAATTGGTGCCTTCTTAGAGGGTTTATGCCTACCATTTTCAAATTGAAAAACAAAGAGTTTGTAAGCTCCTATATCTTACACAGTGTAATTTTATAGTTTTTTAGCATCTTTGTCTTGTATGTGTTGATGCTTAATGTTTGCATGCATTCATTGCAATTGCACTTGAATTTATTAAACAACAATGAAAATTAGGTCCAAGTAATTGGAAAATGTCTATCCTTCTATGTGTGGATATATATGTGTGTGTGTGTGTGTGTGCATGTAACTATGTGTAACTATGTGTATACATATGCCTCTATGTTTGTATGTGTGCATATGTATATGTTTGTGTGTGTGTTTGTGTATATATATATATATACATAGCTACAAGCAAATATAAAAAATACATAGCTACAAGAGAATATACACACACACACACACACACACACACACACACACACACACACACACACACACACATATATATATATATATATATATATATATATATATATATATATATATATATATATATATATATATATATATATATATATATATATATATTTGCATGTACTATGTGTCAATATATGTAGATAGGGTATGTGTAGGATCATGATGGGCAAAAAAAGTGGTGATATGATGGGTATGTGTAAGGTATGTGGTGATGACTTTTTTACCCAAAATTGATGAAATAAAAAGGTTTTTCAAAGGAGATTTTAAGCATTCCACCAATATAAATTATGCTTTTACTTTGAATTTAATAAACAATTATTATTCATTTTCTATTTGAATTACTACTAAAATCGATTGATAGGCTGATTGAAAAACATCTATAGCTTTCAAAAGATCACATTTTTGAATCCAAAACATGCATCACATTCTATGCTTCATACTATAGGATTAAAAAAAGAGAAATTGAATTTGATAAAGTTTTGACCAAGTCAAGGTGGTTAGGACATGAAGTTTTTATACTTTTTAAAAGTTGTAGTAAAAACTCATAATTAATTATTTACTTGGAAAAAATTAACAAAAAAAATATACATCACATCGGGACATGAGTCCTCTACTTATATATAAAATATTATAAAAAATATTGTCATTTTATTGTGGTTAAGGTGGTCGATAGACACCTACTTCTTATTTTTTTCCCTAAAATTTAAGTACTAGTCCATTGAAATTTCAAATTTTCACCAAATATATTTAAAAAATATAAAATAAAAATAGTAGTTTAGAAACTACATTCAATTTGCTACAGATTTTATTCTTAGATATTTTTGAAATAATATAGATAACTTATTCATTTTCTTACGTCAAGTTTCCTAACTCTTTTTTTTCTGAATTTTTTGCCACTTAAGGGCCTATTTTTTCCATGATGATCCTACACATACCCCATATGTGTATATATATGTATATATATGTTTGTGTGTGCGCTTTGCATTTTTCATATACCTGGGTCTGATTTTATGGATTAATGCTTCCTGTTTGCACACATGCACTACGATTGCACTTGAATTTATTAAAGAAAAATGAAAATTAGGTCGAGTTGATTGGAAACTATCTAGGTATAAAATCATTGTATCTATATGTACATATATATCTATATATATGTCTATATATATATATATGTCTATATATATATATATATTACATATTGTGGACACAGAAAAATTAACCCTTTTTGCTTGCTTGATATAGGAATAATTAATGACAAATTGGACCTAATGAGGCGTTGATTTAGTGTTGTGAGGTTTTTCACATGTGCACATTTGATATAGGGGCATCCAAGTGAAGGAAATCGTCATCAATAAGAAAAGAAGAGGGAATTTTATTTTAATTTTCCTAAGCTTTGGTAATTATATATTTGGAGAAATAACTTGCAATATTTGGCCAAAATAATATTTTAAATAAATTGGTATTTATTAAGGTTGCAAATTTTGGTGTTGGAGATAATTGTGGAATCAATTTTAAAAATTGAAAAATAAAATAGGAGATTTGGAATTGGATGTTTGGGAGATACACTCTATGACAGCTCATTTATTATTCCTTAAATTTAGAAATGGAAATAGAGACCCAAGATTGAGTTGTTTGATTTTTGCTTATTTGGGGTCCTGTTGAGTGGAGTGGGAATCCTAGTTGTCAATCAATTTTAGCAATTTCATGGAAATGGGTCCAAAGATTCCTTTAAACATTTTAATATGTTTATTTAATGCATTTATGAGGAATTTACTAGGTTGAACAAGGAATAATAGATGCTACAAGAAATGGAGATAGTGGAGGCATCATTAGAGGTAATTTGACAATTTTGAATTCATTATTCTTCCATACTTTTGGGGGGAAAAGAGAGGTACACATGGCTGCTCTTGGGAAGAGGGGAAATGAAATTTTTTTGCAGGTTTTTGGAGGTGTTGCAACAAAAAATGGATTATAATATCCATTATTGAATATTAGAAAATTTGGTTGTGGAAGAATGCAAATTGAAGGGTCAATTTCATAGTGCAGGGTGGTGATTTGAAGAAGAGGATCCTATATCTTTTCTTTGATGTTGTTTGTTGTTATTATAGAAGATTCAAGTCTATTTTGTAATGATTTTATTTATCCTATATTGCTGAACAAACACATGTAATCAAATTTTGTTGAAGTTGTGAAACTCGGTTGCACGTTAAATAAAGAAGATTAATTATGTTGTTGCATAAGATGTGTTGTGAAGTTTTGAATGAGGTTTGGACTCCCTTTCATCAGTGGTATCAAAGCAGGGATTCCTGAGTGGGTAGGCAAAGCACCGAATGTGAGGTAGTTTGCACTAGGACTTGTGGTGTGTGTGTGATTTGCGTGTAGACTGATCGCCAAATGTGAGATAGTCTATACCTAAGAGGTTGAATATTGTGAGTGTGCGGAAAGTGTTTGATGAAATGACAAAGAAGAAAGATGAAAAATTCTCATACTTGTGTATGCAAGTGAACATGAGGTAGAGAATATTGTAGAAGTATGCTTTGAGGACAGCGAGAAGAAGAGTAGAGAAAATGAATGTTGCAGCCCAAGAGAGAAGGATGATAAAACAAAGATTTATGGAGGTCCTATGTTTGATAAAGAACCTGATGAGGAAGATTCATTGCTTGCAAAGGATTTCATGAAGATAGAGGAGATGTTCAGATCAAATGAGAACATTGAGAAGAATGAAAGTGTAGACCTAGTGAAATAAATTATAGCAGATGATGATGACGTAGAAGTCGCAGCAGTAGAGAAAGAGAATAATGAAGACTTGTTGGTGGACATGAAGCATCCAATTGATGAAGAGGTAAATTTTTATTTTTCTAGATTTTTTGATAAAGTAGTTCATGTGAATTTTCTAAGGAGTTAGTGCAAGAAGATAGAAAGAGAGATTATGTAGTTGCAAATTGGCTTGTGGATGTAGCACATTTATATGTAGAATCTATAAAACATGCCATGGGTGAGATTTTGTGGAGGTTTTCAGTTTGTGATGGGATAAAACCCATGAAAGAGGATAAGAGGGAAGGAAAGATTCTTTGGAGGAGGATGGTGAATGTTCCAGCAAGATGTTGGAAGAATAAAAATGAAAATTTCTAAAGGATAAGGAAGAAAAGTGGATAAAAACAAACATACAAT
>VDFB02354272.1:0-27899 GCA_007258455.2 Sequoia sempervirens | reverse complement strand
CTGAGAAATATTGTAGAAATTTCAAATGTCAAGGTTGATGAGAAAGTGAAGAACTAAATTGACATTGATGGATATGAATCTAATGAACTTGATCATGTAAGAACTGAAGAGATTGTGGAAAAAAAAGAAAAGGATGTACAAGAAGAGAAGAATGAACATAATGAAAGAGAAAAAGTTGCTCTAATGATGTCATCTACGACACCTAGATATGTACAAAAGAATCATTCAGAAAATTAGATTACTGGAGATAAGACTAAAGGAGTATTGACTAGAAGTAGAGCTATTGATGAATTTAATATGTGTTTACTTTATGAGATTGAACTAAAGACTTTAAGTGAAGCATGTAAAGATGAACATTGGATGGAAGCTACGAAAGAAGAACTTATGCAGATTAAGAAGAATCAAACTTGGGAATTGGTCCCAAGACCGATAGATAAAAAAATTATTGGATCAAAATGGGTCTTCAAAAATAAGTGTTGGAATATGTTGTCATTGATGTCAAAAGGGGATCAGAGGAGAAGTGTGATGATCCAGTGTAGAAGTTCATATAGTTGTCATTGATTTCAAAAGTGCAGATCATGCAAAAGGTTTTGCAATTCTTGATAGCTTAACTAGTTGTGTGCTAAAGTAATGTACTTGCATGTGTACGATGTGTTGTTGGTATGAATGCATATGGTGGTGTTTTCATTAATGTAGCCATTGATGTCAACAAAATATAGGTTGTTGCAGTGAAAGGACATAAGTGATTGTAGGTTTAGAATATGCTCTGGTATGTGTTTATAATGTACTCTGATATGTGCTCCACATTTATACTGTGTTGATCCAATGCTTATGTCAATCTGAAGTATTGTTTAAGGACATCCATAGGTGATATATCCTAGATTACAACTTCTGGGTTGATGAAGAGTGAAAGTTAACTTCACCAAATTGTTAACTGGTTTGGCAGAGTTGTTTATCTATGGACTGGGAGAAATGTATCTACTTCGCAGTCCTCCACTAGTCTATTTCAGGTCTTGTGGATCTGGAAGAAGGTTTATAATATTGTTATATGTGTCCCTTCAAGAGTGTGCATGGTTTGGTGCTCTGGTATGAAGATTTGAGTGAGCCTCTGGTAAGAATGGTCTAGTAGCTTTCTCTTCATTTATTTCCTATTGAATATCTTTTTCTACAGATTGGAAGTTACTTAGAGGCATGTTTGAAGATGGTATGTTCCAATTTTGAGCCAGGAGGAAGATACAGTTTTCTTCAAGGAGAGTTCACTGGTCTGGACGAAGATACAACTTTCTTCAAGGAGCTGACCTGGTAACTCCTTAATTCCCTTTTCTAAGATAGCTTGACATCCTTTGACATCTTCTTGCACTTGGTGGAGATATTTAGTAAGAGACTTGATCACTTGGATGCAGTGTTTGAGTGATTCTATTACTTCCACATATTTATCCTTGTTGGGAATTACCTCAACTTCCTCCAACTTATTGAGTTTTTCATGCTTCATTTGTGACCAAAATGATAGGCATTTTTCCATTTCTTTGCACTCTTGGGAAATAATATTTTCTTCTTTATCAAGCTCTATTTTGAGCTTGGCTATTTGGGTGGCTTTCTCATCTGCAACAATAATAGCTTGTGAACCATGTTCTAAAATTTCATCAATGAAATCATACACCACTTTACCTTTGGAGGAAAACTTCCCTACCTTTTTCACAGCTGGGTCCTTAGGGCTTATCATAGCCAAAGGTTGTGCATTACTTGAAGATCCTACAACTCTCCTCAAAATAGTCGCATAATGCTCGACCTTTTGCTTATAAATGTTTTAGGCTTGTTCCATTTTGTCAAGCCTTCCTACCAACGCATCTAGGACTAATTGTGCATCTGCCTTGGCACTTTCATTTGTCACTTTGTCGAGTTGGAATCTAGTGACAGTGTATTCCTCCATATTTACATCTCCTTCCTCTCATGGCAGTATACCAGTCTCCACAAACTTATGACCAAACTTGTCAACATGAAGCCTTGAATGTACTTTGGTCTTTTTCTTCTCCTTGGCTTTTGGAGGGGCTATCTCTTCAAGATCAAGATCTTTTGGAGAGATCATTTATTTCTTTCTCTTCGATACTTGAGATACCAACCAAGGGGTAAGAGATGAAGTGTGTGCTTCTTGACTAACCATCAACTCTTGTGTCGCAACCACTTCTATAGAAATGACTGGTATGGTGACAATTGGGGTAGTGTCTATCATGATCACTCCATTAGATTGCACACCAAGTTGACCTTGCAAAGATTCATTCATGAATCTATTAAATTTAGCTTCAGAAGTGATGTCATAAGATGGAGATGACAAGCTAGGAATGGATGATGGAGGGATTGACAACAGATCAACAATTTGTGTATTTGAAACTATAGGAGTGGCAAGCACGGTTGATATTGCAGGGGGATGAGAAACGTCCACTGCATGTATGGTAGATGTGGGAGGAGGTGATGTAGGAAATGGAGGTGGAGGAGTGTAAGGATTAGGGGGTGTATGAGGAACATTTGAAGTTACAAGCGATGACATCTGGGGGAGATCTTCGACAACATTCTCATGTGGAGATAGAGTATGTTCTTCATCATGCCCTAGTTCATGTTTATCACCTTCTTGTTCACCTTCTTCTTCAGAATCATTTCTTCTATGGAATCTTCTTCCTCATCAGAGTATTCTTCTTCAAAATATTCTTCCTGAATAGATTTATTGCTTTCATTTCCTTCTTCTTAATCTACCTCTTCAGAAGCAGGCCCTTTTCCTTTTGAATGAGATGCTTCAGATTCGGTGGCCTCTTCTTCTTGAACTGCCCATGTATGCTTCTTCCCAACAATGAACTTGATTCTAGGGCCTCTTTGGGAACAAGAGGGAGTAGGGGCATGGTTGTATTTTTTGTGGAGTTTCTGTTGTTGGTTGACTTCTGCTCCAGGTTCTCCTTTTGACTCTATCCTAAAGGCTTTAATCTGGAAACCATGTTTGTGCAACCATTCTGCTGTGTTAGCCAATATGGGAGCAAGCCTTTCCTGGATGGAAACACTTTCCTTTTTAGACTGTTGTATTATAGGAAAAGGTCTCTTAGAAATTTAATTTTCATCATAGGCAACATTCATGATGTCACCAAGATCTTTGAAACCCTCTAGTAGGTCAACAACACCAAGATCCTTGATCTACTCTATGGTTAGCTTGCAATAATCCATTTTCTAGATGTCCTCTTCATCTTTACATTCAACCCATATGTCTTTGAAGTGGTAATTATGGTTGCGATCCTTCTTCAATTTCCTATTCACATTTTGGTAATAAAAGTCAAATTTGTATTTGTATGTCCTTATTTTCATGACCTACATTTTTGCATAGATTGATTTGGATTTTTGCACACTGTGAATGGTATATCTACCAATCGTTAGTGGAAACTTTAACACCACTTTGTGAATTCCCATTCATTCCTTTTGAACTAAAATAAGTTGTTTGCATAGCTCCATGAGTATCCACTTATCTGAGGGATATCTGGGAAACATGTAGGGACACCCAGTGTACCAACCTACCCTCATGCAAGTGAAAGTTGGAAATTGCAAGAATATACACCTGAACTTACTCACCACTTTGTAGGCCTTGTCAAATAATCTCTTCTTTTTGAGAATTGGGTCAAAACTAAAAAGGAGAGGTGCAAAGAAGGAATCTAAGACCATCCTGAAATGATGAAGGCTTTCCTTCAGCTCCAACTGATAGAAATACTTGTACACAGGTACAGAGTGTCGGTTCCCCTTTCTAGATAACCCTAGGATTTGCCTCATCATGGCTACAACATACACCAAATAAGAATTCATATAGAACTTCAAAGTGGTTGGCACATTTGGGTATGCGCAGGATCATCATGGAAAAAACATGCCCTTAAGGGGCAATAAAATTAAGAAAAATCAGAGTTAGGAAACTTGACATAAAAATTTGAATAAGTTAGCTATATTATTTTAAAAATATGTAAGAATAGAATCTATATCAAATTGAATGTATTTTATAAACTACTAGGTTTATTTAAAAAAACAAATCTATTTGGTGAAAATTTGAAATTTCAATGCAGTCGCACTTAAATTTCAAGGAAAAAATAGGAAGTAGGTGTCTGTCCGACCACCCTAACCACAAAAAATGATAATATTTTTTAATAGGATTTTAGATATAAGTAGAGGGGTATGTGCAGGATCATAATGGAAAAAACAGACCCTTAAGTGGCAAAAATTCAAAAAAATCAAAGTTAGGCAACTTGATGTAAAAATTTGAATAAGTTATCTATATTATTTCAAAAATATGTAAGAATAGAATCTATAGAAAATTGAATGAAGTTTCTAAACTACTAGGTTTGTTTAAAAAATAAATAAAAAATCTATTTGGTGAAAATCGGAAATTTCAATGCAAGACTACTAAATTTTAGGAAAAATATAAGAAGTAGGTGTATTTCTAACCACCCTAACCACAATAAAATGATAATATTTTTTTATAAGATTTTAGATATAAGTAGAGGAACTCATGCCCGATGTGATGCATAATTTTTGTAATTTTTTCCAAGTAAATATTAATTATGATTTTTTTATAACTTTAAAAAAATATAAATACTGCATGCATGACCACCTTAACTTGGTCAAAACTTCATGAAATTCATTTTTTTATTTTTTTAATCCTATAGTATGCGAAGCATAGAATGTGACACATGTTTTGGATTCAAAAAATGTCATACCATTTGAAAGCTATAGATTTTTTTCAATTAGCCTATCAATTAGGACTTTAGTCGTAATTTGAATAGAGAATGAATAATAATTACTTATTAAATTCAAAGTAAAGCATAATTTATATTGGTGGCAAGCTGAGAATCTCCTTTAAAAACCCTTTTTGTTTCATCAATTTTGGGTAAAAAATTAGTCGTCAGCCACATACCCATCATATTGCCACTTTTTGGCCCATCATGATCCTGCACATACCCATAGGACTCATGTCTTAATGTGATGCATTTTTTTGTAATTTTTTTCCAAGTAAATAATTAATTATGAATTTTTTATTACAACTTTTAAAAAATATAAAAACTTGTATGTTTGACCACCTTAACTTGGTCAAAACTTCATGAAATTCAATTTTTTTAATCCAATAGCATGCGAAGCATAGAATGTGGCACATGTTTTAGATTCAAAAATTGTGATACCATTTGAAAGCTATCGATGGTTTTCAATCAGCCTATCAATCAGGACTTTAGTCGTAACTCAAATAGAAAATGAATAATAATTATTTATTAAATTTAAAGTAAAGCATAATTTATATTGGTGGAAAGCTGAGAGTTTCCTTTAAAAACCCTTTTCATTTCATCAATTTTGGGTAAAACAAAGTCATCATCCACATACCCTACACATACCCATCATATCGCCACTTTTTGGCCCATCATGACCTTGCACATACCCATTTATCAGTTGCTCATGAATTTTGTCACTAATTTGTGTCCTCCAATCAATATGAGCTTTTTGTCTCCTTATGATCTGAATGTATTCATACATCCACTCCTAAAAATGAAATGATTCAGGAAATCCTTTAACCCTACTCAAGAGAGTAATCATGTCTCTGACATCTTGTTTGTATTCACTTCACAAAAGCCCCTTCGACCATCTTGAGATAGTAGGCCTAGGTGTTTTTAACCATTGGTTGTTGATCAAATTTTTAGCCTTGGTTGGATCTGCATCATAAACTTCCTTCACTTGTTGCATTGAAATCTTAGTGTATTTTTCCATGTGTGGAACTTTGAAAACAACTTCAAAGAATTTAGGGTCTAGCCTCATCATCACTTGTCCAAAGGAATCTATTACACTTCTACTCTCTCGAATGTAGTGGGATGCAACCTGGAGAACGAACTCTATGTGATGAGTAGATGTCAAGAATGTGGACACCAAATGCAAATTGTTGTGGACAATGGCTCTCAAACTGTTTTGCAAGGGCTTTTGTTCAATTCTTTTAACAAATTCTTTAAGATCCTGATGACCAACCTCGATGCCTTTGATTTCATCCACCTTCGAGATCACCACTATAGGTGGAATAATACCTTGTTATTTATATTTTAGCTTTCCCTTATTCTTAGAAGACAATAGAGGCTTCTTTGGTGTCATCTAGAAGAATCAGGATCAAAGGATATCACTTTCAAGATCACTTGACGAGATCTGGAGATAAACCACAAGGATGGTGAATCAATAGATGTTAGGAAAAATTGAAGCATTAGGAAGCATGAGCAAAGCAAGCAATGTGGAGCAAGTCTAGAACGAGCAATTTGGCCCAAAAAATGAAGCATGAGTGAAGAAATGATGTTTGGAGCAAAAACGGAGTGATTTCAGAGTGTTAGAAAGAAAATTTGTCATTTGTGTAGGAGCGTTGAAAATCAATGCCCCTACATTTGGAGGGGGGCACTTTGAATATTCAAAGTGTTGGGGTGCTAAAAATCAACACCCCTGCATGTAATTGAAATTCATTTGTGAATAAGTGTCAATGTGCTGAAAATCAACACCTTGACATTTTACCTTGGAAAAAGATTGAAGTGTAGAGGGGGGTAAAAATAGCACTTCTACATTTTTGAAGAAAGTGTTCTCTATGTGGGAGAGGTAATTTTCACCGCTCCTACATTTGGAGCTGGTGAAGATCACAAGGTGCAAGTTGGCGCTAAAAATTACCACTCTGTCATTGAAGGGCTTAGTAGATCTTTGTTCGAGTAGTGATTTTCACTGCTCGAACAATTGGAGTTGGCGAAATCACCATCGAAATGTCATTGAAGGGCTTCAACTTGGAAATTGTTAAGACTAACAGTTTCACCACCTTTGCATTTGATAACCTCATGAGAAACTTGGATAAAGATTGGTGAAAAAGGTTCAAGGAAAGGCGCGAAGTATTAAAATCCTAGGGCACAAAAATAAAAAAGAACATATAAAGCAAAGACAAAGGAAACAAGTGGCGATCTCATAAAAAGAATAAATCGAAACATTGAAAAGACTAACACCTCAACAAATAAAATGTAATGACAAGTTTGAAATGAAATTTATAGTGCTTCTTAAAATGAATAGTAAGAAGAGACGAAGAAGAGAAAAGTAAATAGTATACCTGGAGGAAAATGGGAAAACCCTAGCTTGAATGCTTTGAGGGAATCACAAAGATGGGTCCACAGTGGTTTGGAGATCACCCAACACACAGAGGAATGAAGAAAGGTGAAATGAAATGAGTTTCAATTAATCTAAAATGACTTAAAAGTCACTTAAGAGAAGATAATAAATGCAACTTAAGTTGCATTAATTTTGGCAAACTTAAAGGTGAAACACATGCTCGAGTGGTGAATTTTGCCGCTCTTGCATGTAAACATAAAATGAACAAAAAGTGCACAAGTAGTGATTTTCACCGCTTGTGCATTTTTGGTAGTGTAGACAAAGTGTAGGAGCATTGATTTTTAGTGCTCCAACACTTGGAGTTAAAAATTACTAAAGTAACAAGTAGGAGCATTGAAAATCAGCACTCTGACATGTTTGACAATTTTTACAACTCCCAAAGTTTGAGAGTTGACAAAGATGCTCGTTTCGAAGCTCTTTGAAAGATAGATGGAGGAAAATACTCAAACAAACTATATGAGATTTTGGACTGTGCATCGAGGTGAATTGAAATTCACCTCATTTTGCATGCTTGAACATCACAAACCATTGAAATGGACAAGTTTCATAGGGGGTTTATCTAGCGTGGATCGAGCACCACTAGATTGCATGACAACAAAAGGTAATTTTCCAATATTCCAAAATTATTTAGATAGTGTCACTTCTTCGATCTTATGGTTTTTTAAAAAGATTAAAAATAACCCCTTTTACAGTAATCTACAAAATGAAATTTGTATGCTAGATTTTTATACTAGATTGTATGAAACTAGTCATCCAAGAATATCCTCATTGACATCTTATTTATGTCTAAAGTAGCAAGAAAAATAATAGTTTTATTTAGTCTAAATTCTTCATTAGAAATTGTAGACAACATATCTAGATTTTGTGAGAGAAACAATTTCCTAGGGTGACATGGAGAGCCCTTACCTTCTCAATCCCCCCTTTCTTTTTCCTCAGTAGACCAACCATTATTGCAATTGATGAAGACCATCGAGGAAGGAATTATTGACACTACTTCGCTAGCAACTATTTCCTTGTAAGATTGTTAGGGATATTTGGGGGAGACATTAGAATTAGTTAAATCTAGCAATTTTTCATTAATGTCAAGTGGGTCACCAGACAAAAAAATATCAGTATCCATAAATACAAGTACCCACTTGAGTTTAACTCAAGCAAGATAATGATAATGCAAGAAGCCAATAGAGGGAGCTAGACCACCACAATAAAATCCAAGCATGTGAGGTCCATAAATGCAATGAAAGCATAGAACAAAGAAAAATAATAATGCAAGATACATAGGATAAGAAACTCAAACCCTAATGGAAAAGAGCTATCGTGAGATTGCCTTCAGAGCCTTCTTCCCTCCTCACCTGGGTCTTGATTTTTCCATAATTCCCCATTTCATTTATCACCATTCAATTAAATAATTCATGTCATTTAGTTAATTAGGATAAATAATTTTCCACCTATTTCAAATAAATAAATAAATTTCCATCCATCTTCCACATATAATTAAAATTTTGTTATCCATTAATATTCCATTGCAACCATCATTCTCTTCTATTTTCAACCCATGCATAAATTATTATCCAAAATAAAGAATTAGAAAGGATAATTATCCTCATCAATTTTAGAACCTACTAATGAGCTCACATAACTCTTCTTGAATCTTTTGTCTATGAGGCTTCTTTGCTTCTCTCATTTAATCTCACCTATCCATTTGAGATTGAATCCTCATTGTTCACATCCTTGTCCCAAAATCTATAAATAAACCCTTATTCTTTATCTTTTTGGATGCATGAATGATCAATCTATAGGTACATATTATTGATTCAAAGAGAAACCTACATGTTTGCATCAAACATCCAAAAGCATATCATATACATCTAAGGTTTGTATTTGGTAATAGTTTATTGATTTTTCCTTATCTTTACATTCCTCTTTGCTCTATCTAAATACTTCTTTGATTTGGTATAGGGATCTTATATATTTTTCTTTGTATTTGTTCCAAATTTATGGTATACACCACCCTCAAACAAGAGATTATTAAAAATATCCATGATTCTCTAATTGAAGATCATTTAATATTTTTGAAGCCATTATTGAATCAAGCAAGATTTCTTTTGGGAAGAGCTTAAAGGAGATGTTAAAAAATTTATGGTAGAATGTTCAATATGCCAAATAAATAAAGAGGAGATAGTGAAGACACTTGGTATCTTATAGCCCTTTTTTATTCCTATCTAGTGTGGGAAGAGACCTCTCCATGTATTTCATCATAAGCCTTCAAAGATATAAAGGTAAGAGTGTTATAATGGCAGTGGTGGATTTTCTCACCAAATGTGCCTATTTGATTGCATTATCCCATCATTTTATGTAGTGGCAATTTTTGTTTATGAACAATATACAAATGTTACATGTACCACAAGGGTTATTTTTAGTTATTGTGATCCTATCTTTACTAGTAACTTTTAAACATATATTTGTTCTCATGTTTGCGGACTCAATTAACTCGCAACTCTTCATACCATCCTCAGTAAGATGGGAAAATTTAGGTCATCAATAAGTGATTGGAAAGGTATCTATGTTGTTTATCCTTAGATAAATAACCTCAATGGTTGGATTGATTGTCACTAATAGAATGGTGGTATAAAACTTCCTTCTATAGTTCTTCAAAAGTATTCCCTTTTATGGCATTATATGTAGATCATTTGGGCCCATAAATCACATCATGATTAAAGATGACACCAAGAGTTCAAGTTGTGAAAGACAATTTGAACCATCAATAATAAGTACTTGCAAGAGTTAAGGAGAATCTAACCATGGCACAAAATAGAACGAAATAATAGACTGTCCAACATTGTAGTGAAAGGACTTTTGAAGTAGTTGATTGGGTTGTTGTGAGATTGCAACCTTATAGGAAAATATCTTTGAATACAAATAAAACATAACAATTTGTCACCAAAATATTATGATGCCTACTAGATTATGTAGAAGATAGGTAGTGTAGCCTACAATCTTGAGTCACTAACAAAGAAGATACATCTAGTTTTCCATATTTCTTAATTTAAAGGAGGTGATTGGTCAATAGATTCCTACGGATAATATTACTAAAGCTAGACATGAAGAAGGACAAATCATCTTAGATCCAAAGCTAATCCTCCAATCACATAAGGAATTTGAGGACTAGGACAATCACCAAGGATCTCATTTAGTAGAAGAAAGTGTTGGTTGAAAATGCTACATGGGAAGAATATTTCATATAGAAGCATACACAATTGACTAGCATTGAGGACAATGTTGCTCGAAAGAGGAGGGACATGTTATTATATTCTTATTTAGATATTTAGGTCATCCTAAGTGTCATCCAAGACATGAGCAATGTATATAAGAACTACTAGGTAATTCATCATCATATTGCAATTTGTGCTCTTTTTGGAGACTTTTGAAAGTTTGTCCTCACAAAGTGTCTTATTATTCTTAAGTATTATCAAATATTTATAATATATCTCCTCTTTTATGCTATTTGTTTTATCACAAACTCAAAACAAAACAAAAAATGACAAACCTCGAAACAAGAATCAAATTCATTGAAATATAGATTAATAATATAAAAAATTAAATATAAATAAAATATTAATAAAATCATGTATATATGAATCAATTAAAAAAACGAAATTAACAATAAAATAGACCACAAGTCACAATATAATCATATTAAAACATTCACTCAAAATAAACCCAAAACTAACAAATTTCAACATTACACATAAATAAACAGTTGGTTCTATCAAATGTTAAATACTCAAAGAGGAGACGGGTAAGGTATTGTCAAAATTTGTGATACCAGTTATAATGCTAGTGCTCCAGACGTCTTGGAGAGTAAATACGTAGCTTTGTGCTGTTAACGCCCGGTGCACGTTAAGAAGAATAGTATGCGTGTGAAGGAGCATTTTCACTTGCACAGACAGTAATCATTTTTCTGATAAAATTAGCACCGAGGACACCCATTGCTAGGACAGGGAAATGCTGAAATGACAGTATTTTAGTTACAAAAAAAAATATGCTTACTATATTTTGGCTGTCCATGTTCAGTTACCAAAAAATAGAGGAAAGCATTTAATTTTTCTGTGTAGATTGGCCGTTTTATGCTCTGATAATGATCAAATGGTAATGGAATGCTAAGAAAAGTATGGAAATACTGTAGATTTATTAAACACAGACAAACAGCAAAAAGAACAAAAATAGGGATCTTTTTAACAGATGAATCTTTTATTCATCTTCCCATGATCGATTACATTTTGTAGACTGTATTTTTATAGGCTGCATTTGACAATAGATTGAAGACTTAGTAATTCTGCATGCATAGTAACCAACTTAAAGACTGGCAGTTAACAGATGAAAACAAATTGTTAACTGCTATCGAAAATGTCGACTCATGCAAACTGTAAATAAACTGATTGTCTAAACAAATCAATCAGTGCATGATATACATGCAGCATGGCGGTGAATGGCATGGTCAATGCATTGCATGGCTTATCTCAACAAATAAGAGGTTGTAACGGAATTTGTGCCCCAAAAATATTTAATTTAGCTGTTAAAGTGGCATAAGATGAATTCATGTATTGTGATCCCTTTCACTTATTTAGCAGAGGCCTCTCTCGCGGAATGTTGTTTGGAGGCATCTAAGCCGGTTATGAAGGGGCATTCAGAGAAATCGGCACCACTGAAAACACAGGGTAAGAGAAAATCCAGCTCTGATGATGTGGCCTGTAATTCGAGTACTACTCATTCCATAGGCAGGTTAAAGAGAGAGGTCACAGTGGTTGAATCTCCAACTTGGCTGCCCAAAGGATGGGTTACTGAGATTAAAATTCGAGCCACCAGTCGCAGTGCTGGCACCTACGAAAAAGTAAGTGTTCAGAAATCTTTATTACATACCCATTTTTTGAATTTTCCATTTTGATGCTTTTCATTGTGGATATGGTTTTGATCATGGTGGCTTTAATAGCTCTGCTTTGATTTCTCATTTTGGTTAAGATTGTATCTTTTTCAATGTTTTGGTGGCATTCCTAAACACCCTTCTTTAGCTTATTTAGATTGTTCAATTAAATCAGATTTCATTTCAGCTCATCTTTGACACTTCACATCAGAGTGATAGAATAACATCATTTCAACAGAATGAGCTGCACCTTGATTCCAGATTGGCTAAGCTTCTTTGGGCCCAAATTGTTTTTTACAAACGGCGTGTCAATAGAAAACAGTATTTAGTGGGTGGCAAATTTGATAAGTGTCTGGAGTTCTTTCACTTGTGAACCAAACACAGACCTGTTGACCAAGATGTGCCATTTGGGGAAAGGAATGCTGAACTTGTTATTTGGTACCCTTGAGATAGCATTTACTTAAGTTATTGACAGGCTTGTTTTTTTTGTGGGTTGTGTAGTATAACTATGACCCTGTTACAAACAAAAGATTTCCTTCTAAGACCAAAGTGTTTGAATTCTTGAAAGGGGTAAATTTCACAGGGTTTCAGACTAAGCGCAAAAAAGATTATCTTAGTAGTAAAGCTTCAGTTCAAGAAAGAACCGATGTAAGTTTAAATTGGTCAAGTCTCTGTACGTCTTTTTCTTTCCCACTTGTTTTAGTTTCCATTGCTGCTGGTTAATCTAGTTTCGTATTCATTTCTTTCTTTGTCTTATCAGATTAGACCAGGAGGCAGAGGAACTGAAAGTGCCTTCCAAAACTTCAGTGCATTCTAGGGTACAAGTGAAATAGATGCCAACAGAAAACCAAATAAGGTTATATGTGTTCTGAATGGCACAGAAGAATCATGGGTACCACGAGTGCCTCTTGTTAATAATGAAGAGACAAATGTGTCAAACAGGAAAGAAAAAAAGCCCATTCCCAATGGCAATATTGTGGACTCATGTAATAATACTTTCACTTGTCTTTTCCTCTTTTCTTCTCTTCTTTTCTTTTCTGCACAGTTTGTATTAATTCGTTGATTTAAATTCTGCCAAATTTTGTGAAATTTCTTATTGTGATAGCTCGGATATTTTGGTGTAGGATTACTACTAGCTGCATAAGTCATATCTCTGTTTTTCAGTTTTGTTCACATTCAAATTTGTGCTACTAGCTACTCAGATATTCTGAACCTCCAGGTTGTCAAGAGCAATTGGAAAAAGGCGTGTCTGAAAATTCCAATCCTTCAAAAGGGCTAGTAAAGGAAACTCAACCAGAAATTGACCAGAACAAATGAAATGAAGGTTCACCAATTGACTCACCTTTTGGAGATTTCTGGTCAGACCATTGCATGGAATTTGATTTCGAAACTTTGACAGGAGCAATTTCAACTTTTGATGATAATTCACCCCTTCGGGATGCCTTTCAAGATTATATATTATCTCAAGCAAAGGCTAATGAAAAGCTATGGAGTAATTTAAGTCCATGCAATCCAGGAGGGTCTTCCTGCAATGAGCCTACTGAACTACCAGTGAATAAGTTTGATGAAAGTAAAGACAGTACGATTATTTTTTCTGTTTCAGATGGCTTTCCTGATACAGGAATGAGAGTGAATAATCTTATGAGGCATCAAGCAAAAAACTTGCTTGAACTCTTTGAATATTAAGATTTATATTAAATAAAGTCACTTTGATGACTTGTTTATTTTTGTCATTTAATAATTAGTTACATTCTTTCATAGGTTGGTTGTTCAAAAAATTGTGATAGAGATTTAATAAAAGTCAAATTGTAATACATTGAAACTCAACTCTCAATAATATAAACATTATTTGTAAAGTTGTAGGATTGTAGATTTGTATAAATTTTACAAATTCAGTCATTTTCTTCTTTTTCAATTCATAATTTTAACTTAGTTAAGGCTGCATAAACTCTACAAGTTCAACACTTTTTTTCTTTCTGGGTTCTTATCTTGATTTGAGGATTTGTAGCACTTTCATAGACATGTACCTTGATAACTATTTGATATTTAGATTTTTTCACTATTTCATATTTAATACTAATTTAGTATGTATAAATTGTAAAAGGTATTGTATCATAAAAATCTACTATATTGTTAATCAAAAGAATATCATTAAATACTTAAAACAGAAACAATGACACCATTGATGTATAATTAAAAACATAGAAAATTAATAAGTTGTAACATCTATATCCACCCTTTTGAAGAATGATTATAAGTATCACTTGCATGGTTACAAGAAATCTTGAAAATTTTGTAATGGAAAATAATATTTTGCTTGTGCTTGTTCAATTGAAATGCAGATAAACAATTAACATAGCAGAAATTAAAGATGCAAAACAAACAATTTTAAAATACACAACACCAAGGTTACATGGTTCATCTTAAAGGCTACATCTAAGGAAAGCAAGGGAAAAACTCTGTTATTAATATCACTGTGTTTTTACACATACAGCAGCAAGCTTATTTCAACACATACAATATAAATTTTCATTATTTTCATTAGTCAATCTAAATATACAAAGGATTGTTGAAAAGTTTTAAGATGTTGAATTGTAATTCAACATCTACATCAGTTGTAACAGATACTAAAATTAGCAAAGAAGAAAAAATTAGTTAGTTTCTCATTCTGTTGCATTTGTTTCATCTATTGGTCGAATTAACTGAAGACTTGTAACTGATGGAAGTCAAGTTGAATAAAACAAAGTGTTGGTATTGTTGTGGCAATTATTACACTCTGTTTATGTTTGGAGGCATCTAAGCCTGGCTATGAGATACCACAGTGATCACTGAGATTAAAACTCCAGTCACCAGTCACAGAGTTGGCACCAACGACAAGGCAAGTGTTCAGCAATCCTTATTACATACCCATTTTTTGTATTTCCCATTTTCATGTTTTTCTTTGTGGATATGGTTTCGATCATGTTGGCTTTAAGAGCTCTGTTTTGGTTTCTCATTTTGGTTAAGATTGTATCTTTTTCAATGTTAATTAAGTATCGTGAGGTAATGTGTGTTTCAGTCTGGCCGAATACACTGTAATGATCTTGACAACTTTGGCAGAATGGAAACAGAGCAGCTTCGTAGTTAAAGATGAAAATAGAGAAGATAGACATCACTACTTTGTAATTTGGTATAGCGTCTATTTGTTGCAGAAGATATGTCATTGCTTGTTAAGGAATTTTGAGTAGGGGAGAGGGGTTAGTAGTCGTGCGGGGTCATATTTATACTATATATTGTAAATAAATAGTCCAAATGTAAATAAAAAAACAACCAAATGTTGATCAAAAGTGGGTGTGAACCCATACTTGAACACATGAGAACCTTTAATTGTTATATAAAAAAAACATACATACGTTCATGAAGAAGTGAAATAAGTATTTTTTTGTCTCAAATAAAATATCATAACTATCCACTATAGTGTATCATTTAAAAAATAAAATGCTCATTTAATAAAATAAGACACTCATTTAAACAAATATTGTTATCATAGTGAAAAAATATTGTTCTTATGTGTACAACTATTGGAGTAGCAATGTACAAGCATTGAAGTATTTTATAGTAATAGTTTGTCCTATCACAAATATAAAAGGTGAGCACAATAAATAACATGTATTTTTCCATTAAATGTGAAGGATTTTCAAAAAGTTTTAGTGTTCAACTATTGGTCCATTTTTGTTTGATATAAGTTGTATTTTAAATAATTGTGTTGTTTTTATAACAACAAATAGTCTTTTTTGTGTTCAACTATTGGTCCATATGTGTTGAATATAAAATATAGAGATATCAAAGATTTATGGCTATCAATAGGTATTTGGTCCATTTAGGTTGTATATTAATTTATTTTAAATAAAAATATGATATTCTACAAGCAACAAAAGATTTTTTTTTGTACGACTATTGGGGGTTCCATGATTAAGTTTTGCTTGAACCTTTAAAAAGTCAAATTTTAGACACTTCTCAATAGATGTGTTGATGTGGCGAGTTGCATGATGAGTCACACCTCAAAACCTTAGTTATAGATAAATAAGAGGCTAGCCTACATTTTAAAAAAAAAAGAATGAAGGTTCTACAATATTCCAATCAATCGCTACATGCTGACAAAGTTAGCCCATACGACTACTAGCCCCTCTCCCCTACCACTATTTTCTCCCAAATGATTAGGAGACAAAGGAGGGAGATAACTCCCTTTTGTCTCAAAAATTAACTTATTTTTAATAAATTTAAATTTTATTTTCCTCTATCAATCAAAAGGAGTGATTAGTGCAAATAATTCTTCAATTTAATAATTTTAAATTTTAATTAATAATATTAGAAAAAAAAATTAGTGCAAATAATTCTTCAATTTAATAATTTTAATTTTAATTAATAATATTAGAAATAAAATCTAGGAATAAAGGGTTTGGAAAAAGGGAAAGGTTAATAGGTTCTATACGAATTGAAGATTGGGTAGCAAGAATAAGTTGCAAAGAGAGGGATTATTTTTTTTGTGATTCAAGTAGATTCTGTATCTTTCTCTTTCTCTCCTATGTCAAATTTTAGAAGAAAAAAATTAAAATAATTTCTTTCTCTCTTAATTTTATTCTTCAATGTTGTAATCTAGATCTTATATTTTAAATTAATAATTGGTAAATAAGGAGACTTCCAACTCAAACCATTGTGGAAATATATTAAACTACTTTATACTTATGCTAGCTGGAAATATCATTGTGGGTTAGGGGAATTCTTGCAATAAATACTAGTTGGAAATAATAGTGAGTTGTGAATCTTTTGTCGAACAATGGAAGGATGCCTATTCTTGGCTTATGATCTTTTATGTTTTCTATATTTTACAATGTTCCACGGGGTTTTGGGGAGGGTAGGGGATGCATTTCAGAGATGCGGGGGACGAGGGGTCTAAGTTTGGGGGTGGCAGGGGGATGGTGGGAGGGATAGTGGCCGAGCGGCGACAGGGGAGTAGTGCACTAAAATACATATAATACTTGAAAAATTAGTTATAAAAAGATTTATAACTGTAGAAGCGTAAGGAATAAGTAAAGTTCAAAGTTTAAACACATTGCAATGACTTCATTGAACTAGTGAACTTTGAAAATCAAAATGAAAATATACTTAATAGACATCAAAATGAGAACTAATGTTTCATAATTTGAATTTCATAATCATGATTCATAATTACAATCAACAATGTTTAAAGTTCAAACTTCAAAAACAAAATACTAAATAGTAAATGGCTAATGACTTTGGATGGGTATGAACATCCAGCAAAGCATAAACAAAAATGAAACAAAAAAAACCACTCATACCTGTAACTTTCAATTGCCTGAACGCAAACACACATGCTCAATCGTGTAAATGCTTAAAAAAAAAATGAAAATAGAGGAAAAAGTCAAATGCATGGTCAATTTAGCCTTTTAGGCTTTTAAGAATACTTTAAAATTTATAAATTTTATGTTTTTTTTTTAAATCATTTTTTATTGCATTAAGGGGGACACCTGGAAGTTTCTTGCACTTTGGGGGACGTTTGGAAGTTTCAAGGACGTCCAAAAGTCCCTTCAAAAGAGAGATGTCTCAAAGGCAGCAAAGAAACGAGGGGACAACGGGGGCATGTTTCCTTGAAGTCTTCGAGTCTCAGAAACATCCCCGTCTCGAAAATGACAAGATTTATGGGGGGACGTGTCCCCAAGGAACACTAATATTTTACTTTCAAGCATGTCCCTCTTTCTCTTTTCCTCTTTAGTTAAAGTTTTAGAATAGGCTAAAATCTAATCCTCAATTTGGAGATTGGCTTGGTGGTCATTACTTGGCCTATAGACCTTTCCATTGTTGGTGTTTCGCATGTGATGCATTTGTCCTTGAAATAGGAACCTTTGAAATGATTAATGGTTTTTGGAATGCTTGATGGGACTCTAAGACCTATGGAACCATCAATTCTTTTGTAGCATAGAACCCTTTGTAGGTGTGCCAAATCATTTATCTTGAGCTCCTTTTGTTATCAAAACCCTCTTCCCCTCTGTTTCTTGTGTTGGTGTCCATACACTAACACACCCATTCCAATGTCCTCTACCAATTTAAATGTCTTTCATTGACCAAAATTGCAATCATTGCAATACCAATTATCCTAATTGTTAGGTCATCTAAGTCAATCCATAAAATCACCTCTAGCCCTCACTTGAAACACATCAAGTTCTCTCACTATTGATCTTCATATTCTCTCTTGTTCTCTTATACACTTCTTGCAATCTCACTTTGTTTAGGTTTTCTCCCACATTCCCATAAGACTCCCATACTTATTTTTATGAAAAACTCCATTTCTAAACCAGTCAACCCAAGAACCTCCTCTTTGTGGCATTCGAGGTTTTGCATCACCCTTGTCCTCCCTCCATGGCCATACACACACCACTATGTTCTTAACAAGCCTTCTAGGCTTTTTCCCTACACCAATTGTACATATCACTCTCACATTTACACTCTAGGAAGCATGTGCTTAAGCTATTACCATACTTGAGGCTAAACACATGCCAAATTAGGGCTTGACTAATACAAGATCCTAAACAAAAACCCTAATTTTTCTCCCCCTTATTTTTTGGTAGGTTATTTTCTCAATTGTCTAGTTCTACTAGCACCTCAACTAGGCCGTGTTATTGGCCAGCAACTCCAAAAAGTTGCAGATTCACACAGTCATAGATCACCACCATTTGTAATAGGTCACCAGTGTGCCCAATAGGACACAAAATGCTTGGCGGTTCACTAGCGCACCCATCAAGTCACTCATGTGCCCAGCAGGTCACTCATGCACTTGGAAGGTCATCTATCTGATAGAACTTTTCAGAAACTCTACTTTGTTCTAGAATGTCTCCTAGTTGCCCCTCCGATTTTCTTCAGCCTTCTACCACCACCATATCATCATCAAACACCAAAAAATACACTCTATATATCTTAATGCTTAATGCTTACGCTCTTCCTTTCTAGTTTCATTTTGATTCCTAGCTCCAGTGCTTTATATATCTTAGCATAGATCTGATTTTATGCATATTGTCACTTAAAAGTAAAATCAGATTAAGAATAGCACACTAATAATTAAAGAAAACAATACTTAAAAGCTAGGCAGTGTTTTAATTTACTAATTATATTCAATACAATTTTATTACTTCTATTCAAATGATGTATTCTTGTTATATTTATGATAAAAATTAATTGTAATTTATTATTGAAGTTACATGATATGAACATAGGGTTCATTACATCTCCTATTTTATATGACCATTTCAAAGGAACTGCTACCATGTATCACATGAAACTTAGGTAAAATGCGTAGGTCAAGTTCCTCTTTAAACACGTATTAAAATCTATCTATTTATTTATATGATTGTTCCAAATATTACTATTATATAATGTGTTTTCAAGCTATCGAGTTTCAAAATAAATTAATTATTTTTAGTTTAATTGTCTAATATAATATTTGTGTATAACCTCTTTAAAATCATATTTCATGCAATTGACAATTTTTTTTTTTTAACTCAACTCATTTTTATATGTTTTTGGGTGGATTCAAAATGTACCCACATATCTAAACGAATGTTGTTATGGATAACTACCATCAAATATTTGGATGGTTGTTCCAATTAATGCCATTTTTTAGCATAAATGCGCCTATATCTGTAGATGATTGTTCGTATTCCTATCCTTCAACTATGATTTGGATGATTGCTCCAATGGATTATAAAATGCCCAAGCTCTCTATGAATCTTTGTATTAAGTTATGCATGAATGCATTTGAACAAGTTTATGCAAATATATTTCAATAGATTTTAGATAGATTGACATCTACAGAAAAAATCAATAAATAGTATGACACCCGTGATCTAGGCCCACATGCTCTGTTGTTCTCCTACTTTTGCACGTTATCTAACAAAAAGTGTTTTTTTACATTGTTGGGGAAAGCACATGCATTTTTTAAGCATTCCACCACCTTTGCAAACCTTTTTTATTGTTTTCCAACTTAGAAAAGAGGAAATAAATTTTTTTTTACATCAAATTTGATTATATGTGTAGATGTCTAAATTTGGACACTTAATTTATCCAAATTCATCCCCTTTCATCTTATTTTCATAATACTGCTATTATTTAATTAATAGCTTTAATTATGCCAAATCCCTAAGGTATTTAATCAATAATACCTTATCTCTTTAATCCTCCTTCTATAAATTGAATTAAATAAATATTCCATTTATTTAATTCCCTTCATGTTACATCCTCCATCATTTTTATCTTATCATAATCCTTCTTCTAATCTCATCATTAAGGTGTGCACATGCATAATCCTTGATTAGGAGGTGTCACATCCTCCAACTTTTGCAAGTTGGCCTCTAATCTCTCTTAGCCACCTAACCTTCCTCTAACCCCTCACTAACTAGCCTAATCAACCTCTCAAGGAATTAAAAATTCCTTTTATCCTTCCAAGGAATATTAAATTCCTTTTCTCTTCCCCATGTCCTTTATGACATGTGTCCTTAGTCAACCCTATTAAAGGTTTCTCCTTTTGGGCAAGGCACTCCACTTCCCTATGTGAATTTTTAATTCACCTTTTAATCCCCCAAGGCACCCAAATGGAATTTTAAATTCCTTCACTTCTCCCCACATGTCCTCTTCCTATTCTTTATTCTTTCCCATCTCCCCATGAGAATATTTGAGGAATTTTTAATTCCTCACATGTCCTCTCTCCCACATGGGGACAAGGACCTCCTTTATGAGGAGATCTTGTCCAATCCCAAGGTACTTTGTACCCCCTTCCATGTTATGTACTTCTCCTTCCACCTCATGTCCACTTCACCTTTTAGGGCTATATCACATGCCACATGTCAAGATGTGAGGGCTTGTGAGTTCTCAACTCATCTTAGCCCTACATCTTGATATTTGGTGGCTCAATCTTGACCCTCCATTTCTTCTAGGAATTCTCAAAATTCCTATAAATACCCCCTCTTTTCTCTCATTTTGGGGAGAGATCATTTTGCTAGCCAAACTCTTGCAATTTTGTTTCTCAACTTACACTTAGCCATTTTCTTGTTTTCATCCACTTGCACTCATCCTCACAACATCACTTAGCTTGCATCTTGTGCCATCTAAGGAGCATACACATCAAAGATCGAAGGACCAACCAAAGGATCGATTTGACGCAAGGTATAAAGTTCCATTTTGTTGCTTTCATCTTGTGTTGTTTCCAACTTAGGCTAATCTTGAGGTGTAGGTTGTTTTGGTGTTTATTTGCACTCTTTTACTTGCTGCTCATTTTCTAACAATCACATTCGACCTATCAATACATCCATAGCAGAAGTGGAGAAGAAACAGGGGAATAACAGTGAACAAAAATAACTTCGTCATCGGCGCCATGGAAAGTTTTGATTTGGCATGGTAACAGAAGAGGGCAACTACGTATTATAAAGAAGAAGTGGTTGACTGGGGTCAACAGAGCGAACAAAGACTATATTGTATTGACTTGACTTACCGTGTAAACAAATGCTGAGCAAGCAATTTCTATGCAACTTGCCATTTAAAACAAACACTTGGGACAAAAGTGTAGAATAAATAAGAGGAAGTGAAGGCACTGCGAAACATCAAGAGATGTCTGACTAGACTTGCCAGACTTGCCGTGTAAACAAAGGCAGCCGTGAGACATACGATATAAAGGTCTAGAATAAATACAGACTAAGCAATTTCTAGAATAAATATTAATTTCTTATTTTTTAAGTTGCTTAATAATTTAATGTTATGAAATAATATAAAATGTATAAGTAAGCATAGTTATGTTAACAAATGAAAAGTATAAATTTAGTTAGTTAAATTGTAGTTTGTTATAAGCAATTAGTTATGTATCATCTTGTTCAAGGTAATTGTAGAAAAAATCAATGTTGTGATATCGTAATTGATGAAGATATCAAATACTATCAAAATACAATGAGACTATTATTCACAATTTTCAACATGTAATGTTAACATTTTTTACATCATGATTTGTCTAACGTGCTTTCATTTTTTTTCCATCACTACTCATCTTCTTGACCAAATCCATCATATTCTTAGTTAATATTATACTTTGTTGATGGTGATGATAGCTCTCCACAAGCACTATTATAAAGGATAATTTGGGCTTAAATTGATAGATTTTCTTTAACTACATACAAACTTGGGATTTCATAGTTTGTATGTAGAAGCTAAAGGATGGAATAACATCAAGCATCTTAAACTTCACACTAAATCTAGACTAGGGATTACATGAACAACATTTATTCATATAGACCAATCAATTGCCATGCTCTTGTTCTCCCTCTAGAAATTGCATGAAACACATACTAAGCTAACAATTCAAAGCACACCTATCCGTGAGAACCGTCGGTCTAAATGTGATCTTCCAAATGCATTTAGCAATGTAAAGGTCATGAATTCATTGGCATAGAGCATTTGACCATGTGAAATTTTTGATATCTATATCAAAGTTAAAAAAATCAATTCAAGGCTCATCTGCACCTTCAATTGATATTGAAAATTAAACTAGTTTGTATAGTTTTCAAGACATCTCCCATCAATTGTTGGATCACATGTGTTTGTATTTGGTCAACTATTTTTTTCTCAAGCTAATAGGGAAGACCCAACTCCTCTATATGGAGGGAAATATTGCAAGGAAGTTGGCCATGATATCTAGACAAGCAATTATAAACTAATTCATTTGTATCCTACAAATTTTTTATGTTGTATCTTATATGAAACACGTAATACATATCATTTAATACGCACTAGAAAAAAGTTATTTTTTATAATGCTATCAAAACAAGTTTGTGGTTTGAATAGCAACAACAAAGTTATGAAGGTAGAAGGGATTGTATCATGTTTAAGTTGAAGTAAATATTGAAGCCAATTTTTCACACAAAAGAAATGTGTAATCAAAATTAAATAATCTCCCAATTACAAATTATAAAGATATTATATGGTTGTTTAATTGATAAAAAAATTAAATCATAGGCAGGTTTAATTGCAACCATGTCAACCATGGAGTTAGTTGTGATTTTTTGTAATGGACATTTGTAATTATTGTTGTGATGCAACAAGATCCAACATGACATTTAAAGAATAGATAATAAAAGATAAATGACAGATGACAACTTAATATAGTATTAGTATATAAGAGTAGTAGCTAGTGGTCAGTGGTATAACAACCCTATAAATTGGACTTGGTGTTTTCTTTTTCTTAACCGATGGTTTTAAAATCATTTATGGTTTCTAAGAGAAAAATATGAATTTATATCTATTTTGAGGCTAGTGGAAGCACTAGAAAAAGGAAAAAAGGCATGAAGGTTTAGAAGGGTTAGAGTATTATAAGACAAACTTAAAATGTAGTAGCTTTGAGTTTGTAGAGGGATCATGGATTTCTAAATTTGTTAGTATCTGATAGTAGTGCTTGTAGTTGTTTGAGATTATTCATTAGGAGTAATAAATGTCTATTCTTGAACATTGACTATGAAATAATATTATATTTTCTATCACATTTTAGTCTTCTTTGAAGATATAAATATTTGACAAGGAAATCTAAATTGTATTCTTCAATAGGTTTGTATGTTAATTTTAGTTATGTTTTGAGCATTTTTGGGATAAAGGGTATATAATTTGATTTTTGTGTGCATAACAAAGATAAGAGGTAATTTGAGAAGATTAAATTCTTATTTTTCCTATGTTTGTATTTTCTAAATGATGTTATTTTGTTGATTATAAAATTCATGTTGACTTCTTGGATTGGTTTCCCTTCAATGGGTAGATGTTCCTTTACTGCATCAATTGGTATTAATTGAGGTTGTTTTCTAGAAAGAAGTGTTGAGGAATTGGTGTTGATATGATTGAGGAAATGGATATAAAAAGAATGTGTAATATGTTGGATGTCATCCAATAAGAAAAGTGTTGGGTAGAAGATGTGATAACATAGTCCATTGTGTGGAAGTGCATAGAGGGTGTTTAGAGATTATGCATCTTATAGAAACAATGTTGGGTAGAAAGTAGTTGTTGAATGTGATTTATTTTGTTGTAGATAGTTGAGAGTGGAGATGTATTAAAAAAAAAGGATGAATATTTCCTTAAAGATTTTAGTTGATTGGGTAGATATGGAATAGTATTAAAGGAAAAAAACCCTCAAGATGATGATGGACATACATTTGAGATTGGATAGTTGGAGGCTATGCAACATGGTGAAGTTGTAGCAAAAGTGATCAAGAATGATGAAGAAATCCATCTAGATAAGGAGGAAGGTAAAGATCGAAAGTCCTCATACCAGAGGGGGTCATCCCACAATAACGGGTTACACTTTTTGGCCAAACTTGACATTGAAATCAACATTTTTCAAAGAAAATTTCACTTTATGACACTTACAGTAGGTAAACTATTAGGAATTTGAAAATGATGTAAACTAGTGATTTGTGAGATTTTGTCTGTAGATTTTAAATGTGTTTTTTTTTTAAAATTGAAATTAAATTATAATTCTTTTGTGTCTCCTTTGATAACTAGTTTTTAATAGTAAGCAACATTTTAAAAAAGTGGTGTGTACTTTGGCTCACATAACTTTTTTTCTATAAAGGATAAAATTTTGATTCTTTTGAATTGAGATTGGTAACACAAGCATGTAGTGCTTTCATTTTGTCTCATAGCATTTTGTTGAATATTTTTCTTTTAATTAAGTTTTGAAGTCAAAACATTTATAATTTAGACATAGGTGCACTTCAGCTCACATAACTTTTTTGGTATGTATTGAAATTCAATTTTTCTTTTTTTGTTGGAACGAGGACAACAATACCTAGTTCATATATATTTTCAAAAAAAATTCCTCAAATTTACTATTTTTCCACAATGATTTTTCATTGAACTTGATGTTTGGTGAAAAACCTATGTACAATAAAACTAAAAAATAAAATATAAAATAAAAACAAAATATATTAAATTTATAGTTGTTGGAAAGCATGTTTCGATCACTACAATCATCCAGCTTGGTTTATCAAGTTGACTCCATTTGCACCTCCTTCCCAAGCTTCGATAGTCAAAAAAATGCATAAAGTTTAAAATGGTGGAGGGGAAGGTGAAAAAAGGAGAAAATGAAAGAAGCATAGGAGAAAATATTTTGAGGTGTTTGGTTTAATTATAGAGCTTGTTGTAGAGAGTACAATTTTATTGGCTTAATTTTGTGAACTATGGTCACAAACTTCTTAGTTGTCAAGTCCGATGCAAGAGCATCCAAAATGAAATTTAAAGAATAAATAATAAAAGATAATGGACGACTGATTGTTTAATATATTATTAGTACATGCAAGATCAGTAGTTGGAGGTTAATGGTCCAAAAACCATATAAAATACTAGACTTGGTGTTTTCTTTTTCTTGATTGATGGTCAATACTTTATGGTTTTTAAGAGAAAAATATACATTTCTATTTATTTTGAGGATAATTGAAGTGCTAGAAAAAGGAAAAAGGCATGAAGGTTTAAAAGGTTTAGAGTATTAGAATAAAAAGAGAAAATGTAGTAGGATTGAATTTGCAGAGGGGTTGTAGATTTATGAATTTGTTAGTATATGATAGAAATGCTTGTAGTTGTTTGAGATTATACATTAGGATTTGTAAAAGTCTTTTTAAAGGTTGAATATGAAAGAGTATTATAGTTTTTTCAAAGTTTAGACCTTTTAGAAGATATACAATATCCAAAAAGGAAATTTTAATTTTGTTCTTTAGTAGTTTTGTATGTTAATTTTAATTTTGTTATGAGTATTGTTGGACTGACTAATATATAAGCCAATTGTTGTATCTATAACAAAGATAAGAGTTAATTTGAGAAGATTAAAGTTTTATTTGGATGTGTTTATATTTGTAGTTTTTTATTGATGTTATTTTTATCATTATTGAATTCATGTTGACTTCTTGGATTGGTTATCCTCCAATGGGTAGTTAGTTCTTGACTACATCACATGTGTTGATATCTAGGCACCCATTTCTAACCATCACCTGATATTGTATCTTAGAACCTATTGTCACAGAAGTGTGCACCCTTGCTAAGCTGATAAAATCATTCAATCACCTCATAATACATGGGATAATCTCCTTGATTATGGGATAAGATAATGGAGATCAATCTCTAGAGAGGGTTGGTTCCATTTGGGACTTCACCTAATTTAACTTGTACTTCTATTATTGCATGCTTGAGGAAAGAGGTGAAGAAAAACATAGATTAAATCCTAAAATCTAAAGTGATGCACCAAATTAATGTGACGTATGTTTCTATTTTGACATAAAATTTCCAAATTATCTAGCTAATGTTCATAAAATTCAAATGTTTAACATGCTCATACATCAATAATTCATAAGAAAATTGAAATGTTTACAAATTTAGAAGGATAAATGAAAACACCTATGCACTAAACCTTAGAAACTTGAGAACATGAAATCAGATTAACAAAAAGGAATGAAATAGAAAGGTACCTGGAAAAATGATGGAATCCAAACAAGTTCTACAAGTTTGAAAACCTACCTTTTTAAGTGCATTGGGACTCATATGCCAAGCTGGGCGATTTAGTCTTGCTATAGGAATCTAGGAAAATTTGGGAATCTTCTAGTGATTGTTCAGGATCTACAAAAAATTGGAAAAAGGGTTGTACTGGGACTCATACGCGTAGAGGGAAATTTGGTCCGAGTATTAGAGTTTGATCAATATTTCTATAGCCTCTAGTGATCTTATGTATATTTCTTCTTGTCTGATTCTTCAAGTTTGAAAGTCTAAATTCTGGCCTGTAGGTGAGTTTCTGTGAAGATGACAATTTCTTGACAACTTTGTCAACCTTTGCAACTTTTTCTTCAAAGGATCTTCAAGCTCCAATTCACCTAGATCTGCAAATACACATCAAGAGAGAAAAATGTTGTTTTGTTAGGGAATAGGGATTTTCCTTCTTCAAACCCTGTTTTAGTAATTAAACATTGAAATAAAGGCTGCAAACTTGTGTGAAATGGCTAGCATGAATGTGGATCTTGACTATTGATTTAATACTTGAAACTTTATCTTGAATGATTGCTTGAATCATGAAACCTACATCACAAATGTTAGCTCACAAACACACATGATGCATGAAGACTTTGACATGATTCTTGAATATTGAATGTAGCTCCAAATGCTTGATGATTTTCTCTTGAATTGTAGTGCCCCTCCATGATTCACCCTTTTATGATGTTTATGTCAGATACTTGTGAATTCATTTTATGTCTCAGGTACCCTTTGCTTGTGGTTAAAACATTTTATAATGACATTTATTACAGTACGTTACTATGATAGATGATGTAATACTCAAGACTTGTTAAGATGTTAAGATTATATAAGTTATGTTTATTGTTTATGTTTACTATGAGACAAAGAGCTATTTCTTTATAATTATATGTTTATGATGTATTAGGATATTATCATACTAACCCTTGTTGATGACTTTATGTGTAAATGATCTAAGGGGTGTTAATGCTTTATGTTTATGATAACCCCTGTTTAATGATTTTATTTAAGGATATTTGAATAAGTACTAACCTTTAGTAATGATATGTTTAGATCATTGTCATGACTATGTGTGATGTTTTATGTTAGTACTTATCGTGTGTGTCTATAGATATGCTTATCATATTGATATGTGCTTATGGAAATTCTAATGACTAATGGAGTATGATGTTAGATGTTGATTAGTCTTTGATTATTTTGAGGATTATTA